>UZAN01039384.1:94209-118573 GCA_900618425.1 Echinostoma caproni | reverse complement strand
CCCTCATATGAAACAAACCGCAAAGTGAAACCAACTGGAGGACGTAATAAGACTGCTTTACCGACAGTCGCAATGATATTGATGAGCTTCGTCAAAACGCTCATTCCATTTTAACCTTCCAGTAGCTCCAAAATGAACCTGGTCATGTCCTGGACCTTGTATCACTGACGTGATATAGCATCTGTGTATAAAAACAGAATAAGTAACAAGCAAATGTCTTAGTGCTAACGACTGCAGTTTTTTGAATTTTGCACATTCCAAATCTTTATATATCTCAATAGCTGTAATTGCACGCCTACTTTCGGGAGTAGTATTATTTACATAGAGAATTATGAAATAGAAGAACCGTGTCAAAATTAGCTCTTTGAATACCACTTCCAATTGGGATATAAATTTATATTATCTTAAGATGGACGTAACTACAACAGGAATCTAGAAATTTTACCCAGGAATATTTCATGAAAAAACAAAACATTAAGCAACAGCCCATTGTTTGATTTCCCAAAGCTTGGCCATAAAAACTGTTGCAATTGTGAAATAAATTCAATGGCATTTTTGTGCTAATGATGAGATGTATCCCGTAAAATGAGTGTAAGCTGTTTTATTGTATGGTTGAAATGACGTACACCGGACCTACCTGTACTCTGTTAAAAACCCAACAATTCATGTACGGTCCTAACCAACTCCCAGTTTGATGACCTTTACCCACCGAATCGTAACTTACTATATTCCCCCTCCATGACCATTCAGTTTGCACTTTTCTGTATTTTTCCTATGATTACCTAACCACCCCACATAGCAACTTTCGCGTTAATTATCGTGACCCATTCTTCGTTCAACCTGTTATCGCAATCGATTATCTCTACTTCACGTGGAAACTGTTTGGTATTATTTGTCGTGACTCGTTCTGCCCTCTATCCATTATCGTTATCTAATACCTCGACCCGTGTGTTATTGTGATCGACTGTTCATCACCCACCCGCTATGATTATCCTACCATCTTCACTGATGTTTGTGTTCATCCTTTTCTCCTAATCAGTTATTTCTTGACGCATGCCACCGCCTACATTGAGTACTTAACCACCCCAGACAACTTATTTTTGTTCGTTATCCATCTCTTAATTACAGCTTGATTACGGTTGCCATCTGTCGTCTCCACCCATTCCCCTTTGATGTCACGTCGCTATCCTATTCCTGTGATTGGTCCTCATTCCCTTAAAATAGCACTATCGCTATATCCACATCACATTCCTCCTCCGATTTCCAAAAGAGTGTTTTTCTGGCATGTTTGCCCTTGTCGTGTCGAACCGATTGTTTTATCCAAACCGGGTTACCCCTAATTCGAGGTATGCCGTTGTATTTCGATAAATTCATGATTGATTATGCAACAGTACACGTGGATTTTCCAGCCTTGTGTTCTGACGCGAATTCGGGGGTTCGGTATCTGCGAGTCACTGTATCATCGGACGTCGATCCGGTACAATGAGGTTAATACATCAAAATAAAATGAGAAAAGAGTTATTATAATATTGTGAACCAATTAAGTGATTTATTCAAAGCTAGAAACAACGCATATGAATGAACATTTTCGTGATCCGCACAGCTAACTGGTTCACTTTTCCCTATTTACAGTACACATACTTCTTTAGTGTGGGGCGGGTGACTTTCCAGTTCTCCTCATGCGGAGCCCCAGCTGCATAGATTTTGCAGACAGGACTTGCTTGACACAGGTGATGATGAGTGAATTGGGTGTCCGTGTTGCTTAATAATGCAACCGATGGTTTGCGTCTCTCGATCAATTGAACTGGCATCTAGTTTCAATTGGTTTCACCCAAACAGAGCCGTCAGGCTCCAGTTATTCCTATTCGTATGACGCCCGTGCATCCGCTTAAGTCTTTGCACGTTCATATCCTTCCGTAGTGGCTTTCAATTAAAAATAACTGCAATTTTCAACTAGTTCACCTTTTTCAAACACCCTGAAACACAAAACTAAATCGTTTTTGGTGTTTATCAATGGGCTAAACGATGTATTACTTAAGGTAGATCAAATACGGAGTGAGAAAAGAGTCAATTGAAATGAGAATGAGCATACTGGACGAAGATTACATCAGAGATAAGTGATCTCGGATGTCTGTGTTTCGTGGTATGTACCAGAAAATGAGTGGTTCAGGGAGTGTTATTTGACGAAGAATGCTTGCCAGTGAATGATTCAATATGGTCAAACATTTCTACTAAACCATCCTAGGTTCATAGGTAAATATTGCTTGTGGAAACGGGATGAGATTATCTTTTACGTCGGTAGGAAGAACGGGATTCCTCGCCAGCATAGACTGACTTCGGTTTACCGTCACTACAATCCTTTTCAACCCTTGAACCGACCAACTGAGGGGTTGTTTGATGTATTAAGATATATCGATTAGGGGCTTTCTGAACATTTTAATTTATATCTATACATTCGCAAAAGTTTGATTTCTATGCAAAACTCTTCGATGTACTCCTTATAAGCCATAAATTAGGTAGTCAAGCGATTTCGTGTACAAAATTACCAATTACTATCAGATGCTTCCTTTTTATTTGTGCATCGTCTGGGGTTATTATTGACTACTTTTTATAGTGTTTCATTGTATGCGTTTTTACCTAGAAATACATTGCTATGTTTGCGTTGCGATGTTTTGTACTTGTTCAAAAACGAAACAGTATAAGTCAGTTTCGTCGTTATTACGCGTCAACCACCAAATTAAATACAATCAACAAAATATTGTAATCAACTTAGGTAAAATAGAATAGGTTATTGTTCAAGGTTGTTACTCTCCTCTACACATGTCACTGGGGAATACATTTAATGCCAAAAATAGATCGAACTTGCTGGAATTCAAATTGTTTGGGCGAATGGAAACAAACTCATGTAAGTTTACTAAATAGAAGATGGCTAGGGTTGAGATCTTTTAAAAATAAAAACAGCGTCAATACATCACTACCTTATTTATGAAAGTGGAGAAGGCGCTAAGTAATTAGTAAACCATGAAAAGGAAATCTTCTTTAAAAAAACGATGAAAATCAATTCACGATTAGAAAGACATAACATTACACATAAGTTGATTACGTTGATTAAGAAGTAGATCATCGGCGATTTTGCGTTTCATATGAAAAACACCGCAGTTTACCAAACACAGTTATGAAGGTGCGTTGATGAACGAACATTGCTTTCTTTAGGGACTGTAAGGATTTCAGGGGAGTTCATTTAGGAAGAAAATTGTTATTAGCTGCTGTAGGAGTTATATGGGCAAAGCAGATCGGCAAATCCACAATAACCGTTTCCTACGTTTCCTTCAATTTAAGAGTAGACCCGATAGATGGGGTAAAACTGGAACTTAAAAAAAATTATCACAAGACACTTGGGTCAAAAGAACCAACTGGCACAACCCAATGTCTTCAAGAAATGTTATAACAAGTGCAGGCAAACAAACTGACATTGTAACGGGATGCAAAAATAACAATGCGACAGCTCTTGGAATTACTATGGAACTTTTGACTAACTGTTGGCATGAATCTTTTCAGGTGTACAGGTTGAAGTTGGATAAATAATTGAAACTGCTCCACCAAGTAAAGCAGCTGAGATACTGGGATAAACCAGCCTAGGGTGCATCATTAGACGAGCTATACAGAACAAAGTTTCAAAACGGATTAACACAATAGATATGATGTGTTTAATAGGAAGGAATAGACATCAATTATAGAGTTAGAGCTGCATTCAGTGTGCACACATCTACAGTTCACACAGTCTTGATACCTTTCCAAGAGTGCTTTATTTTGTCAGAGTTGGACTCAGAATGATGCACTCCGGTTTAGCAAACCAGATAGCTTAGGAAAATACGAAGTTTCAGCTTTTTCTTCCTACATTGAATTCCGTAGCCGTAAGGCCATCCTTTTCTCGGGGACAAAGATTTCTAATAGGGCCACAGTGCCTAAGAATGGCGCTTACTGTTTTCATATTAAAGGCACTACCAGAAACTACAGCCATGAGAAAAGATAAAATCGCAAGAAGGCCGTTCTGGGAGAGTCCTCGAAAGCAAAAGTTGTTTTGAGGTGGAACATTCCAGAAGCAAAATTCGAAAGTTGAAATGATAATGTCAAGAAAGGGTTGCATTAATAGCGGACACTGATTGTCAGCATAAACCTGGTCTTTTAGCTTAAATGAAAAAGTACACTGGCCTAGAACCACACTGTTTAGTTACAAGTTGCCTACTCTTGGTAAGTGACACATCGATTATAGCATGTGGTTAACGTAAATAGGCCTCCGAATGCGGAGCAGTAAATTTTATTTATGAAAAAAGCAAGATAATTGAAAAAACCGTGAAAATGCAATTGTCATGGAAATTTGTGCGGGTGAAACCGGAAGATTGTAAATAACAATGCATTACTAGTTATTTAATAATAGGGACTTGCCAAGGCGGGAAACGTTGGGGTGTGCGTCAAATCCACCATTAGTGTTCCTTCAGTCTGTCTTTATAGCCTGTCGTGAACTTGAAAGTCATCTAATGACATAGGAGTGTTCTCTGTAGTCTGATTCAACTGGAATCTGAATTCGTTAAAAAGGGACACGCGATAATTTAGGAAAGCGTAGTGAACATTTGTGTTGGTTTCGGTGGAGACAGACATTATAGGTGGACAGAAAGAACCGAAAACACTTTGAAAGCCTACTCATTGGCCTGTTTTTTCCAAGTTGGTACGTGAGAAACTGAAGTGGCACAAGCCGATAAAAGCCCTGGAGTACTTGAGATGGATTGTGTTACACATGGAGTAAGAACGACGTACTAAACTGGTTGAATATCTTTTAAAACAAATGAGAACGAGAACGTCGGACTTGATTGCAATCATTGGAAGAGCTGCACTTAAGTTGTATACCGAAGTGTTAGCCAAGAAGCAGTGATCAGTTACGCTCTATCATTATGAACAGCCGAATTATTTTTTAACTTCTTTTATACTTGGCCACTGGGTGCCACAACTACGTACAGCATTACTGGTTGGATTCAGCAAATCAGAAAAATTGTAGTCCTGATAATTTAAATTTATGTATTTGAAATAAACCATTTTAGACACGTTCAAATCATTTCAGATCCGAATATATATTCGTTAACCATATATTGCAAAATGTAATTGAAAGAAATGAAATTGTCTCAAAACGTCTGTAGTAATCTGAATAGTATTCGAAATGGAGTTCCAGAATTCGTGCAATACCGATCCCCGAACTAGAAAAACTTTGAATCGAATAGCAAACGTGCTTTGTTCTAATCGTACACTAAGCATATTCAATGCTTTTAAAGTGTACAAGGAATTTGTCGAGGTCAGTGTCACACATCACACTCATCGCACCTTGATTTGACCACAGGGTTTCTGAAATCCAGTCACGGCTTCGCACTCAGTCGTTCAGACCTTCGTAGGACTCGTTCATTCACAGGTAATTCTTCCGTAGCAGCTTGTTCGACATTGTGTTCATCAGTCGTATCGAGTTGCCTCTGACCACTTAGAGAGTGAATCAATAACAACAAGAGCGCACATTCCATTGAGAAATGGACCACAATAATCAGCATGAACACGTTGCCAAGCCTCAGCTGAAACAGGCCACGGAACCCACTTGGATGGCAGCTGTCGATCTTTGTGGTAGCATTTGCGACAGCTCTTTGTTTTGGAACATATATCGGCATCTATGTTCGGCCAGCAACAAGTTAATCTAGCCAATGACTTTATCTTTTCTAACCCAAGATGGCCGGAGTGTAGGTCGTCAAGTAAAGATTTAAACAACGTCGGTGGAATAACAACTCTGTCATTCAAACACAGTAATCCATCAGGTGTAATTGATAGTTCATCACGTCTAGCATAGTGATATGGAAATCGCTTCCGAATCTGTGCATTCCAACCCCTCCGAAAAGCAGTCATCACAGCAGAGGAATAACGACGTGTGTCACGAATAAGTTCTTGACGGCTCACTGTCTAGCTATCGCCATCGAGAAAGCTATTCTTTAATAAGAACAATTTATTACCTAGCTATAGTTTCGAAAAGCTGAGCACGTATCTTCAGAGAACAGTCAACACAATTGTGTGTCGAACCGTTCATTGCCAGTACGTAAAGATTAACAGCACATAG
The DNA here is from genome assembly GCA_900618425.1 of Echinostoma caproni. Taxonomy (NCBI): domain Eukaryota; kingdom Metazoa; phylum Platyhelminthes; class Trematoda; order Plagiorchiida; family Echinostomatidae; genus Echinostoma; species Echinostoma caproni. The sequence goes on along the minus strand of UZAN01039384.1, from coordinate 112,428 downwards.
GATGATTCCGCACTGTTTGACTTCATAACAGTCTACATCTCTAATGACATATACTTATTTTTGCCCTTCATCGTGATTTTACATTTGATTTTAGAAAGGATTTTCATCAAGGTAAATCTACATATGGCGCGTATCACTCAAAAGCCTCATGAGCTTTATGCAACTGTTTTATTCTTCCTGGGAACCATCAGAACCATCAGAACCACATACCGTACGTCGCTCAGTAACCCTCCTCCCTCCTCTCCCGCATTCCTCCGACCGCACCCCACGGTAGAGAGACTCACTGTTGCAATGTCTTAATCTTAGCTGACAGTTTTCTGCCGAGCGACACCACCTGGTATGGCACTTACTTCCCACTTTTGTTAAAAATGATGGATCTTGTAGGCTATCGGGTGGGTTAATGTTAATAAGCTCAAACGAGGCCTGTTATGAATTTGTAAAATCGAATCATTGTCATGTATTTGTCGATTTTAGCGACTAAGTTACTGTATCCAAAACTAAAATTTCGTAGTATCTCATCGCTTCGATTTATTTGTACCTCAAAGTGTTCACTTTTATTGGCGGTAAATAGCAAGAACCGATTCCACAAATTTCATTTCCAAAAGAACGCCGCAGTGGTTTTGGTATTGACTGCTGCTTTTTCTGTATTGTCATTTTAGGTTACAAGAAAGAGAAAATTTATTACATCTAATATAGGGTTTCGACCCGAGCCAAACACATCAATCATCACTGAGAAACAAAGTGTGACCGTGGCAAAATTCCAAGTGCGTAACCTAAAAACAAAATGACTACAAAGTTAATATGGTTACTTATTCAAATTCGCCGCACCACGCCTGTGTATTTTCGGTCGATAGGGAAATGCGTACTCCCCTAGTTCACGTTAGTCTTGGAATGCATGTGCGGTACGCTTCACCTAAATTGCACTTACAAAGTATCGGGACGAACAAACTTCTTACCGAAGAGTAAAACCGTTGATATTGCTATAGCAACAAATGAGGCAAACCACATTGCCTGTGGAATGTACTTTACTAAAATAAGCAATTTTATTTTAAAAACAGCCATTTTACTTCGTTATTGGGCTCCCTTGAAGGGAGCATTCCCATTCATATGGAGTGATAAGAGTAAAATTGTTCGATACGTAACGATCAATAATTTTAACTGTAGTCCGCCAGTATGTAGCAGTTCCGGAGCATGGTTGAACGTCAAATTAACATGTAACATTATTAACCTATGTGAAAAGACGTACCAAATATACATAAATAAAAAATTAATGAACCCTTCGACAATCATAAAGCTTCCAAATTGAAAATGAGAACAATTTGACAATTAATGTTACAAAGGGGTGTCAATCAAGGCAGTTCACTTCCAGGTGAAAAATATTGATTGCTGTAGAGCAGTTTTCTATAGACTGTTTTCGTCAAAGCTATATACGAAGCAAAACAATCTTAGTACACTTTATGTCTTGTGCACGCTAGACTTCAAATGAAAGACGTGATGAGCAGGCACACTGGTTATCAATGACTATAGTAAAAATCAATCAGCATATTTTCACTACAATTATTTTAATTAACATGCAAGGTACAGCATCACAGCACACATGCATTAAACTCACTTAAAACAGCCTCAANCAAAGGAATACTAAAAGGACTCAATTCACATATTTGGGCACACTGCACATTTTAAACTTTGATCAAGAAACCGAATACAATGGAAGCCCATTATACACCTACAGTGATTTTGCTTAACCGGTGAATTGAAATCCAGGCTTGTGAAGTTTAAAACATTTTACATGTGAAATTACCCCAGTGAGGTACTTTCATGTGCAATCGAATAGCGTCATTTGTATAGACGTTTGAAGCTGATTTTATTGATTCATTTACTCACGTCCTAAATATATGACCAGCGTAGTCTGTGGGGTTTGGCATCCGCGTACTGAGTTTGCAAAATCATGATCGGCATAGCAACAAAAAAGAAAAGCTATTAAAATATGTTTCTAACTGGACATTACCGAAAGGCTGATCAACTGTGACAGCGATTGTAATCTATTGTGCAAAAAAATGAAAATTTTTAAGGATCTATGGGTACCAGTACAGCCTTAGCTCACAAGAATAAAATCACACCTTCCGAGACAAAATAACGTTTAGTAACATGAAATGTGCAGCTCAACTTCAAAATTAGCTTAGAGCTGTAATTTGAACCATACTATTCTCATCGAATGTCAATATTTTCGAATAATCCTAGTAATCATATTGGAAAATGCAAACACAATGGCATCCATTGGCGCAGTTAAGGCTAGTTTTCGGAGAAAGAGAGGGGGATATACCGCGTGGTTCATTAGGGTAGAAATGCGTGTTTTTTAACGTCCAGCTAAGTTCATTTCACGAATTCAGACTAAAAATATAACTGTTCCTCTTACTGCTCTCTTTCTACCGTAGCAACTTGATACACATTAGTAGAAATACCAAAATAATTGTCCACAGCCAGTTCTCCTTAATTCACGGACTTGCGGCGTGATAGGACGCTGATTTGATTGGTCTCTGAGGAAACAAACGAATACGTTTGAATGAAATATAATCATTTATTAGAAAAGAACCAGCAATTGTCATTTTGTCATTATATTACGAATATTTCTAAGGGGATATAGCAAGTGTTCAAAGCACCGTCCTTCGCTATAAACACATCTGCCAATTCGCTGCATTTGATTCATGTAAAAATATCCGGCATCTTAAAACAGGGATGTTTTGCCGTGGATTTTGTTATTTTTTCCACGTGGTGTTAAGAAATACTGTTGGTGAGTGCGAACAACAGACTTCATTCAACTCCATAAGAATAAATTTAACAGGCTCAAATCTGGTGATCTCGGTAGTCAGAGCACGGGTCCACATCTACGGATTCATTTTTGTGGAAATAGTTTGTCACGCCTAATACTCGCAGCCATCGAACAATGGGCAACTGCACCACCCTGCTGAAAATAAACCTTCTGCTTTTGCTATTGGCCCATTGATTGAATAAACTGTGACCAACTTTGAAAGCAATTGTAGGTAATTTACTACATTATCTGTAACATCGAAAGGTATGGACCTTACAACCTTTTGTTATATATCCCAAACCAAACAAAAACTTTGCAATTGTAACTGTGATGTTTTCATTATAACGAGTCGGTTCCTTTGTGCTCACTATGCTTGATCTCTTTTTGTATTTCCCTCTAAAGAGTTGAAAAACGGCCGGATTACATCCTCAGTCAACGACGGCTGCTGCAGCTGAAGGCACCTAAAACGTTCTGTGAATTTCATACATTTTGACCAAGCAGATTCCTTCATCGCTACCCCATGAAAACATTATTGTGAGTGAGAGGGAAGAAGAGACAACACCCCTTGTATGGTTACATGGCCACGCGAGAGCTACCGGGCCAATTTCCGATGAGAGAGCTGGGAGTTGAAGACGCACGTATTTTCACCTTATTTCTTAACTACTCCACCTTCACCGGCTTCTTTAAGTAACTTTTTCCACTCTTACTGGATCATGTTCTCTCCTTATCGGATTGAGACATTGGGGTTTTCCGAGTGTCTCTAACCTGACGCATTCAGCCACACTTAATGCGCTTTGTCATTGGGCCTTTAAGTGCATCCTTCAATGACGAAAAAATGTTACCCGTTTGTCACCAGCAGCAAAGATTACCAAAAAGCGCAAAACCAACGACTCGGGTATGTGTGTGAACTGGGTTGTGGATTGTGACGATCGGTTACTATTTAGCACAGCTTCGCCGGGTGAAATTACAAATGAGCGGCAGCTGAATATTTTACTCTGTAGTGTGTTTGCAGATCTGTGCGTGCCTCTCTGTGGAAGATCTTGTGGTGTGTTGGTTGATGTGCCCTTTCTCCCCTTTGGTCATAACACACACTATGTTCTGTCTTGGATTTCACACCAGACCAAGGTAAATGAAACGCTTGAACCAGTTCTGTTTTGGGCACACAGATTAGAGCGTAGTAAGCCAATGGTGATCTTCTCGACCATGACATCATACGATAATAACTGATACAGAACTTACTAACAAAATTGAGCAGCATTTAAGTCATTACTTTAGTATTGTATCGAGTGGTTTACTGGCTGTCATTTAAGACATCCTCTGGTCAAACTGGACTCAGTAATTCTGGTCGGATCCATTTGACAAAGAACGTTGGAATGCTAATGCATGCGTATCTCTCATCTCACTGGACCAGTCAGTATTCAAGCACCGGAATGTTTGTTGGGTGCTTATTACATCTGAACTATGACACAAGGGAAACGCGAGTCTATATACGATTAAAATAACTAGATGAATTTGATTGCGGGCAAAAAAGCTACATTTGTGTTTCATATTATCCACCACTTGACTTCCAACTAGTCGCGTTATATTTGCAATTTGTATGGTATCTAAAGTTGACTGTTTAGGTACATGAAGGCTCGTGTTCTAACCACAACGACGACACTCAGCATCGATCTCCATAAGCCTATTTTCTTTACTATACAGCACTTTCGGTGGGTACCGGAACCGTCATTTTACCGAACTTCTGACAAATAACCGGTACTGGAGCCCACCAACAGGTTATCAATCAAGAACCCAATCTCCAAAATAGGGCACATTTAAGCCAACGATTCTTTAGTCCACTTAAATCCTAATTTGATGAAATTGTTGATGAAACACTGAGTAAGAGCTTTTAGGGCACGTTGTGTTCTTCTTAGTGTAAACAGTTTACACATCAATCTGTGCCCAAATTTTCGTCTGGAAAGTCTACACGTAAAACGAAACAAATGAACAAAATTACCTTTCAAACAAAAAAATGAGTGCTTCTGGATTTAGGGTGCTCACCTCATACGATGAGTGCACTCACGAACGTGAATGAACCAGAAGTGCCCCTATCCTGCTTAGTAAAACAAAGGTAAAAATAATTTAATAGCTTCAAAAAACAGATGACGTAGCAGCATAAAACTTTCCATTCAAGTATCTGCCGTAAAGCATTGATGGACAATATAAACTAGATTTCCGAATTTTCGGGGACTATAAGCAAAACGTTGTTTCCCCTTGTCTAAAGTGAACGTTAGAGAAGAATTATCAAAATTTCCGTTCACATGACTGAAGTTGCTACTGATCAATAATGAAACGGTTAAGCCTGACTCTGGATGGAACGTGCTGGTTCTGCTTGTAAATTGCCTAATATTAGGGCTATTTGATCGGCCTTAATCTTGTTGTGTACGGTTAATTATCAGTTGAACAAAGCAAAAGAGTTTTTTTCTATTCCGAAGAAAAAGTTGAAACCCTAATTTAAATGATAAAATACCCGTTTAGGTTTTCATAAGTTGCCCAAATATTGTTCACCTACTCGAGACCAACCACAGTCAGTTCACTCTGAATGATCAGACGCATAGTTCATTTGCATTTTGCATTTTATGACATCAAAAACCGATTGAACGATACAAAAATAACCCGAAATCGGTCGCGTGTTACGAGGACCACATGGTGGGTGATTGAGCCACATGCCATAAATATTCAATTCAGTTGAATCTACCGTTGCGTGCAGCGGTCGGCTCGTCCGATTTAAATGGCGAAAAGACCTCCGGGTTTTCTCTCACTCTCTTTCTCTCTGTCGACCCACACACAACCTCCAGCATTCGTCCAACGCACACACAGTTCGTGGGAATATGATGATAGTTCTGGGTGATCGCGAACAAGTTGAGTAAATTGTAAGAGTTGAATTGACACCTGAAAATGATCGTTTTTAGTGAAGCCCACGTTGTATCGTTTTTGATTTCACGTGAGCCTCATGTTATCGGGCATCATTTCCTTCTTCTCAAAATGGCAGTCGATAGTCCGTTGTGTATCGACTGAATTTGATTAGAGAATTCATAACCTTTTATTTGAAACGCTTCCGGATATATATATATATATATTTTGACAGCTCCTTTATTGCTCTCCTTTAAGCGGGTAGTTTCATTTTAAAAATTGCCGTCAACGCAAATAATGATCTTTGATTGAAAGAGGACTTTGGAATGTACTGCGTAATTTTTAACAAGTGACCAATCTGTCAGATGCAAGGCACAAATGATGTTAACGGTATTCTTAGTAAACATAAAGAATGATGTTATTAGAAAAAATACCAAATGTTGCTGATAGATGCATTTATGCTATACTGTTGTTTACTGGTCTAAATGTCAGCGACAGCTGTGAACACGAAGCTGACTTCTGCTGCACGAACGGCATGACAAGAACTATCTTTTCGGTCGATAACGTATTTAAAGGAATAAAATTTATTTCCAGGTTTGCGAAATCATGTTATGTATAAGTGAGCTACTTCTACGTTCTGCGGAATAGATGAGATGAACAGGACAGAATCAGAAACAATTGTATCCCGTAATTGGCAAACCGGCGAACAAATACAGGGAGCGCAACTCGTTTCCTACACTCCCATCGGTGGAGCATGTATAACAATAAATAAAATACACAAATTATGTAAAATGAGAAATTTTGTTAAGTTTAATAGTGTGGGTGTGTTTGGGGGAGGGGGCGACAAATGATTGGTTAAAGCCAGGGTATGCCAAGGGTAAATGTCGGAGGCCTCTGGACATACAAGGTGGGTTTGTTCTGAGCGTTCGATAATACATTAACTATCCTTAGTCGGTATTTTTCCCGCTTACTTACCAAAACCAACAACGCATTCACAGAGTCTACCTCATGATCGTCTTCAAGCAAGCGGTGTGCGACGGCCGAGGTTGATCTACATGAAGCGGCTAGAATATGTGGTGTGGGCTGAGTCATTGATTTACGCACTTACTTCGAAATGTGTTCAGTCATTTCATTGTATGTTTCGTTGCAGCTAAAACAAAGTTGAAAAATCACAAGGTTAAAAGAGATATATAGCGTGCGATTACTAAGGCGCTTAATTATTAATGGAGGACTTTCATAATCCAGTGGGCTAATTTGTGATAGAGTGTGATATGGTACATACAGCATGGGTTTATGAGCCTTTCATAAAACACGCATAATCAATGTATGACAACCAATAGATTTAAGTTTTTTACACTTGTGTTTCACTGATCAACATATGTGGAGCAAGAATTTGCAATGACACGTAATCTGAAGGGGGATCTGGGCCAGGATTTCCATCATTTTGTGACATATTTGTCCACTTTCGTGACGATGACATGTCGTTTGTCAGGATTAAGCACTACAAATTTCAGATTATTCCGTAGATGTTTCAGTGTATGGTAATTGTGCTAATTCGCTGTGCAATTTTGTTGAATGTGTTTGCTGAGAAAGCTCTAGGCTAAGATCTACCAGGAAGGTCTTAAACCAACTTCGATTATGCTGACCTGACTGGTGGGATCAGTTAGATATGGCTATTGTATGCCATATTTGCTAAGGATGTCATCTCAGGTGTTAGTAGTAACACTTTACTATTAACCATTAGAATTGTTTTTATCGACTATATAACCATGATCAAGATGCTGTAACGTTTAATAAACAACTTGATCCTGCAAAAATGAACTTTGTGAACCGTTTGAATCGATGTACATATCACGTGAATATAAAAAACAGAGTAGGTATTTGACGCGGTACGGAGTCAATATTTATTTTCTTGAATCGCCAAATACTTTCGTAAACACGTGAAATGGATGTGTTTAATGTAACTAGTAAGTAATCAATGCCATGGTCACAATGATCTCGAAAAAACTTCCGACTTGTGTGAGTGGTACTGTGATGCGATCTGATCCGTCATTACCGGAACATGAATGTCATGGCACATACCATAAACACAACCGGGGGCAGTTGGCATGCTTCATCGTCTGTACGAACTTTTACTGAACGTAATTTCGAAACAAATCCCATAGGCAACGGGTAGTTACAAACTGATGTGATGGTTGAGGCTAAAAGAAATTAATCAAACTCATTTCGAACAGTGGTCATGACAAGTGAGAAACTTAAAATGTATAAGTCCTTCAGGCAGCCCCATGAATCAATCAAAAGTAACAGGTGGTCAAATCCAGAACAGAGTGGTCCATTTGGTTTCTCGAATGCGGATGTAAAATCTCCCAATTTGCCTACTCAATTCGCCGCAAATATGGTTTTAGTAAAAGCCACTTTGCTTACCTTGACCTACGGCGAAAAAGAGAGCCACTCTCTGTCAAGTGTAATCCAGAGTCCCACACTGAAGGAGAACTTTCTTGTAGATACCGTTTAAACGAGTCTCAATCATCATGAAAACCAAAGGAAAATTCTTTGAACAGAATTCAAGCACATAGTCCACTTAAGCGTAAGTTTTGGATCCCTCTGCACCATGTCGGTCACAAAGCGTTATTTATTGAAGCACATTTCTGATGCACGAAAATCGGTCTAATAGTTGTGATATTTTAAATAATATACGATGCTCACAAATTAGTTTCTCTAATTATGTTTGAATATAATTGGTTTTGCTCACCAACACCGTTTTCCACCGGAACAAAAAGCACTGAACGGCGTACCAACACCACCGGTAATTGACTTCTACCTAAAACTAGGTTAAACGTATTGGAGTAACCAGCGTTGCATTCCCGCATGTCCGGATAAGATTTAAAGCTTTCTCAGTTCGTGTGATTTGTTTTCCGCACAACCATACCAAGCAGATTTCTGCGAATTATTCTCCAGCATCCACCGCATTCACGGTCCCCAATTCGAGACAGAATTTGAAAGATTGCCGCTTGCTGGTGTGACCCGACAACAAAACTTCTACCGCGACCGGAACGCATTCCGACTATTCCATGAATTTGGCTCACAGACCAACAATAATCCATGTTATTCCAAATTGGCGTTTATACCGTGAATGTTACAACTACTGGTGTTGCTTTTTGTAAAGTTGCTTATGCATCCACACTGAACAGGTGTTTCTAATTATCAGTTACATTGTGCCAACCTCTGTTGTTTTTTCGGTAAGCAGCACCTGTGCTGTGAGCCGGTCACTTGTACCGGATGGCATTCAACATCCAAAGAAATTAACGCTTTGGGTTCGGTGCATTTGTCTCTCATCACCTCGGTCTCCCGGTTCGCCAAATATACGTGCTCAGAGGAGCACTGGTGTGCGAGAATCATTGCAAACTAGTTTAAACAGAGATACATATTCAATGGTGTTCTTTGATTTAACATGAGATTCATCTGGATCAATAACTTTACTCATAGATGGAACCCTTTTGAGAAAAGCGCAAGAATATCTCTGAACATCGTGTCAGAAAACATTTCATTTTAAGGGCAATATAGTCAATCTGATTCCTGCACCGTGGTACTGTTAGGACTTGCGAACAGGCAGTAAAGATGTATTCGAAGAATCTGGTTTCGATAGAAAGGGAGTTTTATACCTTCAGTGTTTCTTTGTACTGAGTTTACCCGTTTGTTTGTTGCACTCAACGCACCGATCGATGAAAACAATTGAGAAAGGCATGACATTTATTGTTTCCCTGATGCGGTTTACCGATGTACCAAATTTGGTCCTCCTTTGTGTCTGCATCATGATCCAACAATATGTTTGCAAATTGCGTCCAATTTGACCGAGGTAATCATGCAATTTATCTGCCAACATATGATACATCAATCGATTTTAATCATGAAATTAATGTAATTGGTGAATCTCCAGGGGTCGCAAGCGGATGTGCCTTTTTTATTTGTCAATAAACGTGCCAGCCTAAACGTAATCGACAAAGAATGAACACATGTGACCAGGGTAGAAGTCCTCATGTCCGTCAACAGTGTAAAACATTTGAAGATGGATCATCGTTTGGCAACGAACTTCACATTTTCGCAAAATGTTTTTCCAGTTGAATAACTCTCTGTGCAGTAGATCTTTTGAGAATTCCACTTGAAAAAGACAGTGCAAAACCTTGATCAGTGGCTGTTTATTCATTTTATATAAAACCAATGCTGGGGTTTAAATTTATGTTGCTAAAATGGAACTGTCACTTATGGACAAATAACTATGTTTCAGATCTGCAATACATTTTACACATGGCTGTAGGTTTTAGGGAATGAAAACCGGTGCTTTTCAACTATAACCTTCTTTGTGCACATACTGATCATGATCCATCTGTTTATTTTGATTCACGTATTATGCAAATGAAATTTCTCGACGTAAGCTAGCAAGCCTCTCGTCTGAGCTACTCTCCTTACTCATTTCAATACTAGCTAACGGATTCATGATTTGTTCAGGGTAATTTCGAATACAATCAGTGACTGGAATGAAGTGTTTCATCCTCCCCCCCCCCCCCCCCCCCNTCGGTCTTTTGGTGTCATTATGTTTACGATTCTGACATTTCTTTATTTGAGGCGTTCCATGTTCTGCTTAGACCAGGTGCTTTTGTTAGTTCCAAGTCATTTCGGTTTCATTACTATTATTAAGTGATTTCGTTATCGTTTCAATTACCTTCATACAGCAGTGGATAAAGGGGCACAAAACTATTTCGGGTGGTCTCACTGACTATTTCTCTCTTCACAGTTGCCAGAGATGGAGAAAGACGGTGACATATGTAACGTCCGTATGCAGTGGAAACATTCAGCTTTCCTTTGATGGTGAGTGCAGGTAGGATCCTGATTGTCATTTTTTGTATGACATTTGACGAATGGTAATCTCTCTGCACTAACTGAAAGTGAACCCGGAACATTGGAATAATCTAGTTCCGAAGTTATTTTCTGGTTTGAAATTGTTAAATGTCACATAACACAGATCATTGTACACTCCAAAGCACGTGCTATTTGGTAGAAGTCATTACCAGATATGTGTCTGTATGTTTGGGTTGCAAACCTCAATAATACAAGCAAACTCTTTTCGCTACAAAAGTCCATTAGGTGAGGTTACCGAATTTTTGATAGTTGCATGTACTATGATACGGTTTCTTCTGTCGCCTGTGCATTACTTTCATATTTACACTATAGAGAGATATTCGCCCTAAATAAGTAATCCAGTTTATGCGCTTTAAAATGCTTTAATTGAAATCCGCTGCGAGATCCAGTCAGTATTTCGAGTCGTACAGTGCAGCGTTACTGGTTTAAGGTAGAATACATATTAAAAGTTGTTTTGATTGCATAAATAGAGCATTTAAACTTGGCAGGCCATCTCTATGCCATTTGAGGAAATGGCCATCTCAAGCAGATTGTAGTGACAATTTACTCATGTAATTTGCCAACGACCAGAAAAAACAATCAATACTTCGAATGTATAAAACACCACAAGTAATTGTCAGCCAATGCCTTCTGTTTCACATTTATTCGCATCTTGGTTCTCGGACCCCTCAGCAATGGCGGGCATGTAAACAAATTCGATGCTTGCAAACTTATTCACATTATACCCCAGGGTAAGTAAACCCCTTTTAACCCCGGCCGAGCCGATTGCCATTCGCATTTGCAATCCAGTGTTATGCAAGCAAAAATCACTGGTCCAGACACTGTTGTTACCCTGACCTGAACAGCGGATTCATTGTGCATAAAACAGAGCATCAACCCTTCTCCCCACCTTCACTTTTCATCCAATGCCATGTACCACAGTTTCGAAAATTAGTTATTTTAGTCCCCAGTGTCCCTTCCCGATTGCATCACTTTCTATGCATGACACATATAGTTTCCACTGTATCTTACGTAACTTCATCCCACTCTCTCGTCTTAGCTCACAACCTTCACTTTAATCTGCCCATCTCCCTTCGGAATTCCATTTGACCTCACCTCATTTCGGCCCCTCCAAGACTTGCGACTAAGGCATTGACTATCACTAGTCTAGTCATACTAGCCTGTTCTGCATACTCACATCTGTCATCATTGTAAGCTGGGCTCTAATCGGCCAATCACATAACTGTACTATGATCGCCTTATATATGTTACCGTTTGGTGCGATATGACGATTAGAGATTTATTCGCGAACACCGAATTTCTGCATTATCTATGGGAATATTTTCAATTTGAAACATTTAACTGGTAATAATGGGATAATAGTAATATGGATTTAGATCCATCGGTGGCACACTTTAACTGATAACATTTAAGATGAATGCGACTGGTTGGTGTGGAAACGAAACTCAATCATAAAGTTAAAACTTTCCCGAGTGCCAATTGACCATAGTGAAACAGGCTTAATTTTAATTTACTCGGATGAGGTCAGTAAATGAGATCAAAATTGATTACCAATACCGATAGACGGAATGACGAATGACGAAGTAAATGGTTCAGACCCGACTTCGAGTGTGATTGTAAGCCTGAAGTCGATTATGATGTTCGATTTTTAAATGAGTGCTTGAGTGTTGGACAATTTTAATTGGTTCAGAAGAGTTCACATGCTTGCAAATCTTGCCTGATATGCACACAGGAAGGTTGTATGCTCATTAACTTATATCTTTCGTAGAAGCTGACGCAATTATTTTTTAGTCCTGGCCACTTTGGAAATGGGACGAAAGTTGTCCATCTTATTCGTTGAGTGAGTTACCTAAATGAGCAGTGAGAACACTGGCCTAATTGTTCTGGTGTCCGATTAAGTGGGGTGTTGTTCACGAGTGCGATCAGTTTATTGCCTAGTGTTACGGCCACCCCACTTTGACACAGAAACAAAGGAATAAATGTAAACTGATGAAGGTTGCACACTATTGAACCCTGTCCNGGACGAAAACTGTGCGTTCCGGTGGGAATGAAGTTTTCAGGCAAACTATTTATTTCAGTTAAATAAATTCTTGAAGTATGATAGTAGTGGATCATTTGATTGGGTCGTATGATGTATTTCCTGGTATGCAGAGCACAGGAACTGGAAAGCTAGAAGGCATTGTACATTTGTTTCGAACTGATTGCCCGTGATCAGCCTTGTGAATCCGTCAACACACTGTTGTTTGGAATGTTACCAACCGAGTCATTCATCTTGAGAGGCGTGATGCCACAGAGATGGGCCGCATAATATCTTGCATAAACAAAATAGTACAGGGCCTGATTCACTGTTCGCTGGTCAGGCGGATAGTATGCTTACACTCTAACCGTGAGATCCCTACGGAGTAGACGGAGTTACATAGCTGATAAGACCTAACCGGGCGGAAACAGCTGCATAGTGCTTCCAAACTTTTCACTACATGCTTCATTCGTTGAATAAATATTTTTGGCTTCTGTATCTAATTTCAACCGCAGCTAGCTAACTGAGCTGGTAAGCCGCTCTTGTTCTCTTCTGTCTTTATTATACAAGAAACTAATTTCATTTTGAACATTAAATTTCTTTTATCTTGAGGCGGAGCACAATCGCTGAAATAAAGTATTATTCTTTTCGTATTATCAACGTCGAAGTCACAAATCAGAATCGCGAACAACTTTCCTTACTAACATATTGCCCAAGCGTAAGTACAAACCTCGATCAGTATAGGCAAAACTACCAGATGATAGAACGAACAAATTATGTTTCTGATTGTTTTCTAAAACTGTGCCAGGGCAACTGTACCACACAGATCCCGGTGCTGGCCGAAGGGTTTCTGAATCCATTCGTACAATTATTCCCTATTGAAACACTTGCGTTGCGGTTCGTTATTGATAAGATCGCTTCTGTTGGAAACAAAGAAGCCCGCATTCAGGGTTCAGTTCTGTAAGCCAAACAGTTGAAAGCAAGGACGCGTTATGCCAATCCACATTACATCGCAAGATGAATAAAAAGTTTTGCGTTTCTCAGACCGATCGAGCTTAAGACATTGTCAGTGCAATCTACTTGTGAACGAATAAACACGTACACTTACACACAGACACAGGAATACACATACACTCAAGCGCTGATTGACCGATTCAGTCGGTTGTTGACCGGGAAATTCTTTTGACGGTGGATTACTCGTGCACATTCGCCACAAGCTGAGCATGTGTATCCGACGCGAGTCAAGTCATAGCCCATTGACTCAGACGGTAAATTTCGGGTTAGTGTGGAACCGGTGCGGTTAACTCCGTTTCTGATTGGCCCACTGGAACACGTCATTAGGGTTTATAGGACGGTGTGCATGTGCGCGCGAGTTTGTACGTCCGTGGATGCGAATGCAAACGTACAGACAGAATCAGGTACACTGTGTCTCGCTCTGGCTAACATCATTTATATGCATATTTGCGTGTGTGTGTTTGTCAGAACGTAGTGTACGTGCCGGTATACCCGTCACCGCGAGTGCTTATTTGAACACATGCATACACACACAAACACAAGCCACAATAATCCGTGATAAATCGATTGACATGGAACACCATGACATACACAAATAAACAAGCGAACAGAGAATGACAAACTCATACACACGCGAACCTGCACACACACACACACACACACACACACACACACACACACACACCAGGGCACACACGCATTGCAGATAAAACCTCAAGTCGGGCGAAACTTAGCACTAAGCATGGTTGTACTCTCGGCTCACACTTGATGGATTTATCTATCGAACCGCTCAAGGTTCGCAACGTATTTGAATGTAACTTGGACAACTTCGATTTTAATTCTTTATGTGAGCACGGAACTTGGTGCGATTCGGGTATTCGCACGCGTCTTTATGTGAGATTGCGTGATTGTGTATAGTGTATACGCGGATTGGAAATATCACTGTATCATATCATTATCATCATTACCATCATCATTATCAATCGTATCAAGTCGATCATGCCTCCTCAACACGTGTTTCTGTGTGTAACTCTCATATCTCAAATTACCTGTTCCATTGCCCTCGTGGTGAACCACAGCAAATCCATAAACTCTAACTCCAGTACACCGTCCAGACAATCGGCAGCGCGACTGCCTACTCCGTCAGTCAGATTTCCTTTATTCCCTAATTTTCTTCGGCCTGTTACCTATGATTCACAACGGGATCTTCAAACGCGTGTCGGATCGAAGTCTACCGCAATTAATCGATTGCTGAACGGAAACCACACGTTATTTCATCGGGATAGAAGAAAACCAGATTCGGTCCAGCGAGGAGTGGAGTTCGAACAGCGGCAAAATCGTACCGCCACGGACCAGAATTCTGGTCAACAGACCACAAGCATTTTCATACCGGATACGGTTGTGTTCGAACCGGAAAGGGATTTAGAAGTGATCTATGCGAACAGTCCATGGTTGGATCCTTGTAAAGCACGTAAGTGGTTGACCGCGTATTCGTTGGTTTTGTTTATGGTTAGTGAAAATAATAATACAACGAGTGTCGAATGTAGTGGAAGTAGCCATTTATGATACACACTGAAAGCCAGTTATACTGAACTAGATAAACACGAAGATGTGCAACTATGCCCGAACGTGATGCTAGTGGTTTTCAACTTGAAGGCTTTGGCTTACATATCATACACCAAATGAATACCACCTCTCCTTTGGAGACCTCGGGTATGACTTTTATTGGCCTTGCGAAACAACATTTATAAAAATGAAGTGAATAATTCCCATTGATTTTATGTTTGAAGTGTAAACGAAATCAGACTAGGCGAGGTATACAAATCCTTCTTTCCTGCACAAGTTGACCTATGCTCAATTGACTCTCCTCGAATGTGTTCAGCATAATCAATCCTTTTCCATTTTTAAGCTTTTCAGTAAAGTACGGGTGACAAACAATGTAGTCTATCTAATTATTTTGCGAAACGGATTTATTTTGGTGTGGATTATAATGTTATTACCGGATGTAACTCGATGGTGTAACTTCCACAAAATGCACTTAGCATTGCAAAGAAAGCTTCATTGATTCCGGTACAGTCATTCAAAATATACAACTTTAGCAACAATTTCGCTCGTCAAATTCGTTCGCCTCTATATGCCGCTGGCTGAAATCCATTCTATTGGGTGCATAAAGTTTAATCTGACTTGAGTTGAACAGTTCAGTGCAAAATAATTGAGAGAAACGTTTTTATATAGAGAGAGATTTTAGAAAAGACGTTGTGGGCAATAAATCAATCTGCCTACAGTGGGAAGAGAATTTATTGTTTTTAATTCGAATCACTTTAGTCGCCACTACCAGAAAACCGGGCTTAATTTGGAATATGACAAGTATCAAACAGCATCTCAATGAGATTTGTGCTGCACATGTGGATACAGTTTCGATTCCTGACTAATATGGACTATAAAGGTGAGGATTTATGTGGTATTTCAAGAAATTTTACCTCAACCTCGTGTCACCACTGCAAAATAGTTGGAGTTGAAAAGGCCTCCTAGGTCGAGAGTGACCAATCATAAACAGATACAAGTATTAGACTTCGTCGGATTTTATAATCCTCTCTTGGAACTAATTTCGATCGGAACCAGAAGGAATGATCTTTATTCTGTGCCCATGCAAACCTCATCTTCAGAGATGTTTTGCCATCGAGGACTCGCACTCAGTGTAAACTGTCAATCTGATAATGTTTTAGTCATGATCTCCTGAGATAATCAAAGCACAGGATCTGATTACTGGACTGCAGTGCACTGAACATTGCGGGAACAGGATTATATTTAATTGCAAAGAAAGTAGTAAACTGTACCACGTGACAAACCACATGAAGCAAAATCCACTGCTACTATTTGTCAGCAATTCCCATCTACCAGATCATTTTTTCCATTTACATGTGCTCATCAGCATTGTATTTCACCGCACGGTAATTTACGCCGTTATTTCTGTCGGACAGTCTCATTTGTTGATGGCTCATAAACTCCTCCTTTTTTAAGTGTGGTCAACGTGGCTTGCCATCGGTGTGATCTAGTTGTTTAGTATCCATAACTCCACCAACTCAGCAGACACGGCGTGTTAACAGACAGACGGGGGAACACGTGCAGATCTGTTCAGTCCGTCAACGGTTGTCAGAATGTGACATCAGTCACACACAGTGACGAGGGGAATCGAGGAAACCTGTTTCTTAGGACAGAAATAAGCCGCGTCGAACATCATCCCTTAAGTGTGTGCCTGTGTGTAGATGAACTGTCTGCAGACACTTCTCTCATTGCTACATTGTTGATCGGCTTCTCTCAATCCCTGGATTGTTCTGTCCTTAGGATCACCTTGGTTTGCATACAGACGGAGGGCTTCGTTTTCAAGACGTCTTTTTTCTATTCATCCGAAAACGCCTTGTTCGGTAATGTGCACTGGCTTTTACTTACTGAGACCCATAACTTCATCCGTCGTTCTCTCTTGTACACACACAAACACATCGCCACGTGTTGTCAAGATACCAGGGGGAATTACGATAGCCTGATTTTAATTTACAGTAAATCTAAAGGCATGCTAATCTAATCCAGTGAAAAAAACTGACACAGTCATCGATTATCGTAAAATCTTGATTCCCCAGAGTTTATTGATGAATACATGAGGAGTGTGAAAACGTTCATGATAATCTCGATGACGGTTGACATTACCGTTCATATTTAAATGATAGAAAAAGAATTCGTCGTTTGGGGTGCATTTTTACACCAAACGTACCAGTTCATAAAATACGGTCTAGCGAACGATCCATGTAAATTGTTTGTACAGTCACGTTCGTTTTCATTTCCCTCGAACGGGCGTACACAAAGCAAAACCCACTTAGACAGACCAATGAGATATCATCAACAAAGAAGTTCAAAATTTTACAATGCGCCTCGAACCTTTTTATCGCATGCAGGAATATATGCCACTCGAGTCATTTCTCAACCGATGGAGAGGCTTATTGACTAACGGGGCCATATGAATGACTGATAGACTAAACAATTCAATCCATGCGCGACTGAGTTATTATTCACTGCAATCAATGAAACTCTCGTTTTCTGTTTAAATATGTAAATATATATTGATTAGGGTGCTAAATAAAACCGATACTTTTCAAGAATGTACATATTTCTATCAAAATATAAAATCGCTATATAAACTGTTCATTATCGACGCACCGGGAATCAAAAGCTAATCACAAATATTCTTCCTGTTTTTTACCAATAAATTACCATAGATTATCTTTCATGAACTCTCAACTTCCCAGTCTCGTGGTTTTTCGAATGCGTATGTATAGGATACTCTGAGGAATGTTTACCTGCAAAATCTAAATCTGGATAGCGCCATCAAATCATGTTCCATTTTCACACTCAAAATACCTATGATCGCACCAGACAGACAAATTGTCAATTCCCATGCAAACAATTTTAGCCTCAGGAATGCATTTTGCTTATACGCTTTACACCTAGACAATAAACGGACCCGAATGCGGTCTCAAACGTTCTGTGTGGGCTACGGGGGGGACAGTCGTGTGTG
>UZAN01039384.1:63104-86284 GCA_900618425.1 Echinostoma caproni | reverse complement strand
GATCAGATAAGGCAAAAAATGAACCTTGAGCATTTGCCGCTTTATTCGGGGAGGTCATATGAGACATAACTACACAATATGAAACGTTCCTTGGCCAAGATATTCGATGCATTGTCTGTGTTGGTGGGCCGAACTACCCGATGTTGCATCAAGTTGTCGGTCTTTGATGACCAAGAGATTGTGTGATCATAAAGTGCTTACCCACTCGCATTGCAGCGAAATCACATCCCGTTCTCAGCACCGTTTTACACGTAATGAATGTAACTTAAAATATTTTTAATTGACACGTCTTTTCTAAGCAATTGGCACACTATTCAGAAGTTTAAAATTTTTCTTTCACAAGACCTTCGTTCGCCATCACATAACTAAGTTAATTTTATTGCAAAAAGGATTTACCGAAAATTGTACCCTTATCTCTAAATTTACTGACGGTTGCAAACTAAAACTTCATTTAGTTTTCATGTTGAGGGAATTGAGATCAGTCCACCACGGTTCGCTGTACATGGTAGAAAGCATTCTTACCTAGTGTTCTCAACACTTTTCTTTCCTGCCTGAACGAGAGAGGATGTTCATAGATCGATTACTTTCCAGACTTATCTTGAATTCCGTCTAGTGTTTTAACCTTTGAAGTTACATGTAATGTACTTTCGTTGATCATAAGTGTGCAGCATTTAATTTGCAATTTCTATCATTCCCCTGCCCCGGAAATTGTCAGCTTTTTCAATTAAACCAAACATTCCTGAAATGCAGTGAAACCAAATAAGACTCGAAACCCTGGATCGAGCATTTGATTAAGAATGGTGTGAAAATCGGTAAATATATTGGTTAATTCATCGTTTGAAATGCTTCATTTTGGACTATCTAAAACTAATATTTTTCCAAATCACCTCTCTCTGTGTTCATGATGTCTTGTTACCATCAGTAACATCACGATGGCCTCATTCTGCTGAGATTATGATGGAGAAATTATTTTAATCTTTAATATACGAGTTTAAAATGTTATTCATTTGCAATGAATGTAGTGTAGTGAGTAAACGCTGCTTTCAGTGACCGTGCTGCACCTTCAGTGGTATTCTTATTAACAGAACTTTTAGAATGCTTGGTACAAAACTAAATGAAATGTATAATTCTTCAGAGAAAAACGCTACAATCATCAAATCGCAAAGCTACGAATGGCATTTTACATGAAGCCCAAATATGTCAGTGGCTTGCCGCATATCAAACTTGCGTTTTGTAGTGTACAAAGAAATTTGACATATGACCCCATATCTGAAAGTTCTATCACCACCGATGATTTATTTGGTCGGTACATCTGGTCTTTGTGGTAGCTTCAGGTGAATTGTGAATCATGCTCTTGATTAGATAGCGGAAATACACATTGATCTTCCGTAGTCTAGCTACTCCCAGCATTCAGCCCCATGCCCAAAGACGCGTATGATTTCCTGGTATTTGTGACCCACCCACAGATAGAAGCACCCACAAAATGATTTGCTTCCTAGGAATATTCTGGGGTGTAAATGTGAATTAATGCTGACCCAACAAACCCCACCCATTTTCTACCACAGAAAGCTCGATGAACCTATTCGATCAACTGTCAATTCTGAGCCTAAACCTATTGATTGCTGACCTTGGAGATCGGGGTAGTTGCATGAACGTAAACATAGCTTGAACTACGTCGAACCATAACCGTCGACCTGACAGATACAAGATCCGCTGACCAGTCCAAATGTCCAATAAACCTCATCGGGTTCAGCAATACCTCGGGATCACCGTTCGTTTGCGTTGTGGCAGAGGGAGGTGTGAGGCATTTATGTCTGTCTGGATTTGAGTTTGTGTGTGTCTGTATGATGACAAGATGGAAGAAGGTAAGAGATTGCCGTAGGATTATTTGGTGTGAGATTGTGCGTGCACACTTCTTTTAAGACCATCACACTAGCACAAATCTAATCGAAGCTGAGGTGATTCAACGACATCGAGGCATTGGCATGCAATATACTCCCTTATGGTTTCAGCACCTTGTGTTACTTACTTACTTTACTTCTCCAAGCTTCTGTTTTGCTAAACTTTCAATCAGCCAATGGGATTATATTTCGAGGTACTACTGTTAATATTTTCAAACTTGATATAACCGTTCCAAAATTCAATTGTGCACCAAATGCGTAAAGGCGACAGAAATATGGTCCAAATGTGTTTTGTTTTGGGTATTGAAATGCCAAGCCAGGGAACAAAGCTAACTACTAGTTATTCAAAAAAATTTGTCAAAACATCACCAATCGTGATAGTTGCTCAAAATTAATGGTAAGAAAACGTTGAACTTCATGTCACATTAATCGCAGAAAGAAAAGTCAAATTTACTTCACTAGATTTTATGCTAAGTTGGTCCACAATGTAAAACCGTCTCTGCGCTATAAGCAGTCAAAACAGATCATCAGTATTTTTCTTGAGGATCTGATAAACTGAAGCTAACAAACATGGGCATAGTTTTAGGTCGAACTTCCAATACATGAGTAAAGTTCTTGAATCAATTTTCAATTTGGAACGAGTGGATGATTTCAGCCACGTTAACTTCAGCTTGAAACATCGCAAAATTTCATTAGGTGAGCAGATTAACTTAATTGAATCTGTCTGCTTTCCCGTTGGTACTTGGGCTTTGTCTGTAGGTGAACTTGGTGGTACACTAATTCAATGAAGAGCGCTTGGGTTTCCATACAATTCGCCCAGTCGAATGCCCAAGCAGATAACTATCTTACCAAATTTATCCGTGGTTAAATAATCATCAAATAGAGGAACTGCACCGATTTAACTTTATCAAATCTCCGTCTTTCAGCTCTTGGAACCCGTTGAAACATTTAAAATTTACCGTAGAGTACAATGTACTCATTTTATTACAGTTAGACTCGATAAACGTACATTGACTGAGCATGAGTAGACTAAATGGGTTTACCAATAAGGTACATAGTTCCTGTTTGTCGCCCCGAAAACGCGCCGACGGGATTAACAGATGCATTCAGATTTCAGTGAATAGCTTGTTCGTGAAAGTATGTGCGCAACGACAACCATATTTCGAAAACTGGTCTATAATATTTCATCCATTTCAGGCCGTATTTGATTTTGCTTTACTTCATTGTTTTCATCAATACCGAAAAGTTCATTCACGATTCTACCCTTCGGACTCATGAATCCTTGCTGCTTGATAATTTCGATAATTGTTTATTATTAGGCTATTCATAACCTTTTATCCCTTTCCATAATTTTATGATATAATGCCAATCAAAAGCTCACCGAATTAAGAGTTTGGGGATTATTAGATATTCCACATATCACAAGGAATTCCAAAGTCAATAAACAGAGTTGTCATCACAAATTCTTTTAATTTAAAATCACAAAAGTTTGGGTTGTTCACTTAGTAATAATACCAAGCAACGTTCCCAGAGACTGCGCTACTTGTTTGCTCATTTTATTTTGACTGCTACAATTAGCCTCTTTTCTTCATCCTATTCGTTTTGAGTATTTGTTTTCCTCCTCTCTTCGCTTCTGATTCTGTTTTCGTATTCCTCATTATTAGTGTGGTATTAGTTGCTAAATCTACTGACCCTTCATCATTCATGTGGCACACTTAGTTTGAGATAAAAGAACTGTATAAGAATGCTAGTAACAGCTCCTATCGACAACCTTTTAGCAACTTAGTAGTCCACTCAGCTTATTAAGGTTGAAAGAAAGCAGTCGGCCTAATAAAACTCAACCATCTGTATCCCATAACTTGTTTTAAGAGTAGCGTTAAGGCCAATTCAATGTTCAACGAATGTTTTTTTTGCATTCTTCATGCAACCCCAATGTTTGAACTGCTTGAAACTATTAAAAAAAGTATGTGGCAAAATTCATCTTTGTTTCGTTTAATAATCTGGTACATTGATCAACAAAGAACGCTTCTTGCCGTTTCGTTCTTTTTCCTACCAATCAACTGTATGCACATTTGGTTTCTCTTCCCACACTCGGATACAAATCTTCCGTAACTTTTATGGTCGGACACCCAAATCTAACTGTTCATTCACCTCAACTGATTCGTCTTCAGCGATTCCGTTTGTTATTATCATTGTCTCCATCAAAGAATCAGAAAACTTTCAATAGACTAAACGATTCAAATCATTAAACAATTGAACAAAGTGAAACTAGAGGTGCACGAATCGCGAGTACCGATGTTTTCAGTAAAACTGGCAAGCTGTTTGCACATATGGAAATGATGAGTAATGAATATGATTTCCGAGTTTTAAGTTGGCTATTTATCGCCCAAAAGGTGTTAAGCAAGTCTTTATCAGTATATAAACGTCAATAGCAAACGTGAATACGATATTGCATCATAAAACTGTTTACAACGTATATTTGTTCTATTCATTCCTCGCTGTTATTCACAAACAATTCATATATTTGTGAACTGCCTATTGCTATGTAGCATAGATTGAAGTCAGACACCGGAAGCAGACGGCTTCAACACCGAGTCGGATATTCAGATAATACTTGAACTATTCGACCTCAATAAGTGTGAACGCTCAATAGTTATTTTTATTTTCTCAATCCTCATTCAACCTGAACTTTCTGACCTACCAAATCTATCTCTTTCAATTAGGATGACCAAGAGATCAATCTTTAATAGAAGTAACGAAGACTATACACGCATTTGTGTTTATGAAACCATAGCCAAAGTTAGGCTTCTCAGTGAATACATCCCATAATGTGGTAATTTTGTTCTGGTATTTAAGAAGAATGAACGAACGTATCTAGTGTATCGCTGTTTTCCGGCCCTGACTGAATTGAACAACTTTATAAACATGTAGCGTTTTCCTCGCTGAGGAAGACCGCCAATTAGCACAGAAAATTGCCTTCGGTTGTTGTTTGTCAAGTACATAAAACAGCCCTGGATGTGTTATGGTACTCTCATTGTTCATTGATCCCCACATTGATGTGGTTCTCGCATAGTGTCTGATGCGGAATGTTGTTTCACAGACGGAAAATAGTGAATCCATTTCACGGAGCAAAAACATGGAAGCGTTACAACCTAAGTTATGCATGGTCGAGTTCAGTTGAATGCTACAAATCCAGACCATGTTGTCCAAATTTTAAAATTGCTTCCCTCGGAAGCGAAGTGGTCACGAAACAATGTCAATTGTGTTCCCGCATGTGTGTGTGGGTGTGCCAATAACATTTGATCGTGGCAACAAAAATTGCGTATCATAGACTTGATGACATTTACGTAAAGCCGCATACAAATTGTGCTAGGAATGTTTAAATCCATGAATGCTTTAGGCTTTACAGATGATGTTTTTTTCTGGAGAGGGACGTAGGAATTCCAAACATTTGACCAGTTATTCTGCTTGTTGTAACGGCAGTTTGTTTTACTTAGTATTGACGGTACATTGTAGGAATTGATCTGTGTAATACTAGTTACTTTTTCTATAGGTATAACCTTATTGCGGTTCACTGCGTCAGAGAAATAATTCGATTGATGAATCAGTTGCCTTTTCATATACCATATTTTCAATGTAAGAATTTAGTGGATTTAGCTCAATCCTCATCGAAGTTAGATTTCTTTTCAAACTTCACGGTGTTCAAAATTAGCAAGTCAAAATATCGCGTTTGTGAATTTCCTGTGAAGTGTTGATAAATCGGCAATCTTATATATTTAACATAATGCGATTCATTAAAGGATACAGTAACGGGCAGCTGAATTTAAAGTAGTATTGAAAGAAGGCAAGCTGAGGAAGATGAATGCAAATAACTTAAGTTGTCGGCACATCGAGTTGAAGACTCATTATTGTATTCGCTTTCAAATCCAAGTTGATTTGGCGAAAATGCTCTCCAATGAATTCTGAATATCGAAGAAAAAGCCATACTGTTCTTTAGATGTACCACTTATGAGTGACACGATACACCCCATGATGGGTTCATTTTACAGAAATATTCTCATTACCAATTTTACATTCCAGAAAGTAAATGAACTCGATAATGAATATGTTGGTGTGTAAGAAGGAAACCTTGACAAGCACAAAAGTAGTACACCTTTGACGCATTTGATTGATATAAGCGGTGAAATAGATGAACTACTTTGGGCGAAATGTTGCGTTTTTAATCCCGTTTTCTATTATTCGATTTTGATTTACCTCTGCAAAATTTGCAAACTCGGAACTGCAGTTTTTAAGAACACATTTAAGATTAAATGATTGTTACTTTCTCAAGTGGCAGTCTATCTCCCTGCAACCAAATGGATTGATTTCAATTTATGGTTGTATCAACTGTTAAACAAAACTTGCCTATCTGTCAATCTTCCTCAAATAATTTCCACAAATGTATGTTCCATTGAAAATAATCCAATCCCGCAAGTTCCTAACGATGACCTCATTGCATTTCACTTTGCCCAAGTCATTTGATTCCTTTGTCCAAACTGAAGTCTCAGCGTGATGGATACAGTTTATATATTTCAAGGTTGATTTTCGCCCCTTTAGCAATTAGGCAGCAAATGTATTCCCTCATGCTATGTTTTTTTTTAATTTATTCGCCCAATCCGATGCTCTCTAACGAGTAGAAAACACATCCAAAGACGCACAATTACAATAAAATTGATTTCTAAGTTCATCTATACTTCTCAATCCTCATTGCGCAACGGCTATTTTAAGATGATCTTACTACACAATAGGAATGTTCATAATGAATTCATAGGCTCCGGTTTTGCTAGGAATGACACATCTACGAAAAAGAACAAAATGCAATTTCGAAATTAACGACGAATTAACTAAATACGGATTAATGTCAAATTGCGATAACTGTAGCAGATATAACTAGAAAAATGCGACATTTCCCTATACTTCCAACCACTGGCACTAATTTTGTGCCTGGTTAGATGAATTTCCTCGTTTTGTAGACTTCAGACAGACAATTTCAACTCCTTTTCATCTTATTCCGGATTTTCATCAAAGATGGATACTTTTTGAACAGCACTTTAGATAGTATTAGATAGCTAGGATTGTAAGACAACTGGATCAAACCGCTTTATCTGTTCTCATCATTCATGCATATTAAAAGAATCCACTGGAAGTCAAACATGAGGAATAAAGGCTGACAATCCAAAGCACCTTCAAATTAAGCTGTCGCCATGGTCTAGGAGTAGCCTCGTTGAGGTTGACTATTACTGGTAGTCAGCTGTTTTCAAGTGATCGATTAACAGCGCATTGCATTGTTGGTGTTTTCCTTCAAGTTTGAATAAAAATGCTTCCTGATATAAAAACATCACCACTGAGGTTTTAAAAAATGCAACGTTTGATTAACTGGACACCTGTTTTTCTAACTTAACAAGAATCAGGTGGCTCAATCAAATAAAAAATCATGATCTGGATGTAGCAAAAAGTCGTTTTCAATGTTTGAACTGATTTTATCTTGTGTGTTACTGTGGTTCTTCGGTTGCTAAAAACAGTGCATCTTTCTGCGTTAACGTTTTGTTTTTCTGACTACCTTGAAAAGGCTCAATCGAATCAAATCATGTTTTAGCTTTTCATGGGGTTTTTGTATAATAATAATGAACGATCGACATTGCCTTGAGTATCCTTAGTCGGTGTTTGTCGTGAACTAGAGTTATCGACCAGTATGTAGGGAAATCACTGACTCAACCTACACTACAGATTCTGACCGCATCACGTGGAGAGTATCCTCAAACGTTTGTCCATTTACTTCATTTTTCTAACGAATTCTAATAATTGTGCCTTTTTGCTAACATCCCGACACTTTACGAAGATCGAAAAGCTTACGGTTTGTAAAACAATAAACACTTCTCCCGTCAACTTAGAAAGGACTGTATAGCTGTTTCAAACACTTTCTGCAATTGGCGCTGTCTATTCTCTATTTATCTTGGGATCGAATCAAGCCTCTCACAAACAAATCGCCGAAAAATAACCCACTGTACAACCGGGTGTTACATTAGATCACTTATCATTCTCCCATCGCTAAATAGGTCTAAGGTCTGATGGGCCTGTATGTTTCGTTTACTTCTACGTTATCTCCATCCGTCCCTTCGCTCAGCCACTGTGCCACATGGATGGAATTATCTGGCAGGCAATGCATTCACCACATCGTATCCTCTCAGACCAAATTACATCTCACACACGGCTTACTGGCCACAGCTTGCTCCAAACTCTGATTGTTTTAGTTGCTTTTAAATTTCCTGCATCCAACGCACACCTTGCATCCTGTGATTCCAACATTTATCGCCCTCTTTCTTCCTATGTATATATATGCATATATATATATAAAGATATATATATATATAATCAATGGATGTCAAACAAATCCCGATCCACTAATGATTATGAAAAAAGTTCAATTATTTGTTCACGGAGGCAATGGTCGTAAGTTGACCAGATTAAGGTATGTGAATTTCCTTAAGGGATTCACAATCGGACCCTATGGCTAGCCAAGCCTATTCCGCAAAGCAGCGGTGCGGTGTGTGTAGACCGCCATCCATTAGGAACCGGTGTCCCGTTCACAGGATGATACACCCTTTGGACGGGTTAAACATTGCCCAGTGTACCTCGATATCCCATCATTCCGGTTAACAATGNNCACAATTAGGAAGATTTTTTATAATCAGGGTTTCTGACTAACTATCGTAGCTGAACTTTCTATGGTTCACCGACGCGCTTATCACTCCGAACTTTGACCTTTTGTCGTCTGTCTTTGGTAGGGAACGAGTCTCTACGTGAAGGCAGTGAATAGAACTTTCTCAGTAAATGCTATTTGAGATATCTAGTCGTATAGGAGCACTTCGCTAGGTGCAGGGGAGGGGTGGCCAGATATAACCCAAGATATCCACTGCCACCAGTGATGAGGCTCTAAAATCATCAAACTATTTGTTGCAAAACAGCCGAGGCTGTTGTGAGAATTTCTCAGTGATCTCCTATATGATTTCCGCTGCCTGTTGGCATAAAAATGTCGCACATTTGTTTTTTCATCACTGATCATCATAGTGAGTTGCATCTGAACGCCTTCTATATCGTCACTACGTTCTCCCAAGCTCTTCATGAAGGGACCTTGATGAAAACGTATTTGTTTGAACCCATACTGGGTTTGCCCACCACTAAGAGGCATCCCTTGTAACCATCTAATATTAATGGAGACGGCAGCCTTCCAAATGGGTCTATACCATCCACACCATATTTCTTATCTTTATCAACTCCCAGTCACAAACCTTTAATTCCGTTCATACTTTTTCCGATGATAACAATGCGCACTGTTCTTTTGCATACAATGCTCCCTATACTTTCTCTATCCCTATTACTCAACCAGTTGTATGGTATTTTATTCAGCCCAGACCCGAGTGTTATCACTCCTTCAGGCCCAAAAACTCCAGTCTTTATCACTGCCATCAAAACCCTTCTTTCAAAAGACATATTTTTTATACGTTTAGACTAATATTCCCTTTGTTACTCATACACAGCCCTATTTGGTCTTGAATTTTCTTCTTCTATATTTCTGTCTCCTTATATTGTTGAAATCCCATTGCGTGCTTCTAGGAAGATTTCTTACGCTTTTTTCTCCTTACGCGGCTCGTACCTTTCTCACTATGAACCATTGCATTCATATCTTTCTTTTCCTCTTTGCTACTTCGGACCTTGTTCATCCAATACTCATTTGACTTATCGCATATTATTCCTACAATACAGTCCTCGAAAATTGCCCACTGCCGTGGGGTCGTCCTCCGACCTCCTTCATATATTTACAACTACGGTGTTTTGTGTGCGGAGCTTGTCTATTTGATTCCTCATTTCTCATTTGTCCACAAGTTCCGATCACAGACTTAGCAAGTGACTACGAAGAACTGTCGACCGGCAGTTTTCAAAACACGCCTCAAAGATCCGCAGAAGCGAGAACCACCTTTTCTCGTACAGTTCTTTTTCTTTATAGTCTTTCTCTACCATTTGTACAGCAGTCCCTACACAGTACCCCGTTTTCAAAACTTCATCGGAACTCAGAAATATATCTCCAAAGGTAGAAAGGATTTTTCGTTCCCGGTTCTATCTAAATCCGACATGACTAAAGTTACAATGAGCGAGTGGTAATGGAAGGAGGTGGTAAATGCTGGGAATGCGAATTTCCACTTCTTCCATTTCTTTCACAAGGTTGCCTATAATGAGCTCAGGCTGTTAATCATTAGTTTGATAGAGAGAAGAAAAGCCTTGGTTAAATCTGCTGAGCAACTTGACTTGACTAGATGCGATTCCTATTCACTTTGTGACTCCTATACGCAAACCAAGTCAAATGATTCTCTCAAACTTACTGGTCAGGCAACTGATCATGTGACTAATGCATGGGGCCCGACCGCAGCAACTGAAGGGATGAGATCGCAGAAAGTGGACAATTTTGAGCAAAAGGCTAATGGTGTGTCTGAACTCGAATTTGACAAGGAGGTCAGGTTGACTGTAGTCATCACTAACCATCTCCGTCACCGTAAAAGGCAGTCGTGTGAATGCCCGTTTTTCTTCTGAGTAACAGTTTCCCCTCGTCTGTTTGACCTTTCAAGACGCTGATCATAAAGTGATCTTGTATCTATTATGTTGGAGCAGTTGGAGGAACAGATCTAATTATTTTAATTCGCATTATTAGCACAGATTTTCTCCGCCATGTTGCCGATGCGTTCAATTAAGTTTCTCTCTCATTTTAAACTCTCTTGCGAAACTTTGAGGATGAACATATTGTTCTGATCGCGACGTTTTCCTATAAATTGGGTGTAGAATATACTCATTTTCACCAAGTTTGAGACTTAAATCCAAAAATTAGACTGGTTTTGAGTCATATTCTTCAGAGTAAACTCATTGTTTGGACATTCATCTTTGAATGTTTCCATTAGTTCTTTGTGTCTCCATCAACGAAGAAAAATAATATCATTGATATATTATTTCTATGGCTTGTATTCTTAAGTGAAAATTTTGAGATTGTTATCAGTTAATTTTCCCATGAAAACACCTGGGAACAACATAGCACGTCGTTCTTCTGGCGATTAGTGCAATGAATAAATTGAAACTTTCCACCGTGCGCAAAAATAAAGCAGATGTTTAAATCCTTCGCCGGGATACCGGCATTATTATCCTTACAGTTACTGTGGTTTGCTAGATACACGTTTGTGTTTTTGGATTGTAACATTGGTGAATATTGAAGTTACTTCTTGCCAGAACGAGCATAGCTCAGGAGTTTACTCAAGTCCTGATCAAGTCCACTCGACCAAGTGAGTCCGGCAAGTTATGCTTTATTTTTTCGCAAACTTTCACACCGCTTTTATTCATTCCTGACTAACGCCTTTCATATCATGTCCATCTCACACATTTTGTAATATTTTACTGACTGATTGAACTATATACGTAAATGCCTGAAGCGAGAAATTGAAATGAAATTTCTTCGCGTTTCGACTTGATTTTTAAGCATCAGTAAGAATATTTTACGGTATGCTTTGTTGTTTCTATCCTTATTGGATCTAATTAGCTCCTGAGGCATTCAGCTAGCCTTTCCTAAGGTGCGGTACACAATTTATTAAAGCCTTAAGTGGGGTACCGCTGTTCCATATTTCTGGTAACTCATGCATCCCCCGGATCCTCGTTTCCATTGGTCGGATACGCTCACGTTCATTTTCATCACGAATGACATTCACCTTTATCAGATCTGGAAGATAGATCAGCCGGATCAGATGCTTCCTATGCTACTCTGACATAAAGCTCTTAACCATCTGCCTGATTTCTTTGGGATTTTTATGTGTGGGTACTTTGGTGATAGGGATTTAAACGAACTGGATTGTTAGAAAGATGTCTGAATGAGACTGTATTTCGCTATCCGACTTGCTTCAGGTTTCGAACGACACGCTTTAGTTCACATCTCTGTCGTAAACACCATGTTTACACGTATTAGTCAAAAGCGTAAAACAATTTGTTAAACAGAAATCACTGTTCATAAGAAAGAGGCTTTTGGCTATTCAGCTTTTGTATATGTTGCAAATTTCTCCCCAAAACACCTGATAACTGATAATCCTTTTTCAGGTTATCATCTAGACATAACGCACGCACACGTTAGACCTGTATAACAACGTACGTCAAATGCACATATATCTATGCATATGTGACAGCATGCGGGGTATAAGAAGTCAACAAGAGAAGCAACTATTCATGTGCGCGGGCGCGACTGGATTTTTTTCAAACAACGGAACGGAATTCTCGTAAACTTTCGTAGACGCGAATGCGGACAATGAAGCACAAACGCTGCGTGCAATTTACACTTGTGATATGGCAATCTTAATCCATTCGTTGTGGTTGTCCATTTACGCGGCCGCTTGCATACGCCTGGCAAAGGACATTGCAGTGATCATAGTATGGTTGTGGTGGTCCTAGTCGTGGTGGTGATGGTGGTGGTGGTGCTGGTGGTGGTCGTTGTGATGGTGATTGTGATCACTCCTTTGCCACATTCTAAGGAGCGTAGTGACACACATTGAGAGCAAAACAATTGAAGGAAAAGCTTGTGCTCCCACAAATCCGTGTACCACCTTTTTGAAGCGTGCAAATGAGTGCTCTCGCATATGTGTACACACCTGCCTGTGTGCGTGTGCGCTTCCGTGTGCGCACTTCATTGTGCACCAAGCGGTTGACCAACAAGAATCCAAACTGTGTTGAAATAATAACAACGACAGCAGCCAATAAGACGGAGCGCGAGCACCATTTCGCCTGTGTGATGCACAAGTCAGTGATTGTGAAACCGATTTCGTGACAAACCGAATGAGACAAAGAGGTGTCAGTTACTCGGGGCAAATCGAATGAGATCATTCTCACAAAGAGACTGCTTACTCAACCATTTACAGCTCCGGAGATACTCTGCTCAGATTTCAGATGTGTTTACTGATTATCTCAATGTCGATTATGCCCGCATGTGAATGAGTCGAAAATACTCTGATGTTTTTAGTTACTCTCAACCATTAGGAATCTAGTTCGATTTGATAATTCTAATAAGCATTTGGGGTAGATTACATGAATAGGTAGCTTTCTTAAAAATCTGCGCAAATCTTCTTCTACTTTTCTTCGCAAATGAGGGCGATGCAGAAGTAGAGTCGCTATCTGGAAGAGGAATAAGGATACCGATGCGTTCCATAAAGGAGGAGCAATTGTATGTTCAACTCAAAAAATCCGGGTATAACAGTCTAATCACCTGACGAGATACCTAAGGAACTCCCTAAGCGCAATAGATGAGGCTATGGAGGCTATTGAATGGAAGAATGACTTCTCTTGCTAGTACCCAAATCGTATTATAGTCCCGATCGAGATTCGCGCGTCTCAGTGGGTTATATTTTTGTGCATTGATTGAGAGTTAAACGGTTTGTCACAAAAATATTCATATTGTTTTCCTTTGTCCAGATATCTCCGATTCAAGTAGTGGTTTGATTAGCTGAAATTTAAATAGAGTTCCGAAGCTCATTGTTAAGGATAGTTATCTTGTTTTAGTTTACTCGTCAATTTCCTGCTTCAGTCAAATGATCTGCATCTATGAACATTGAGGGATGAGTGTGCCAACTTATCCCTAGATCACCGGTTTTCTTCCTAATGAGGCTACGTTCCTTTCAAATGGAGTATTCTTCGATAGGTAGTTGTCCGAATACCCTAGTTGGTTTTAGTTCTACGACTTATTGGTGATTCTTTCCGATTTTGTCACCAGTGAAACGCTTTTTCTGATCCTCAAAAGATAATACCATTATTGATATCAAAAACGAGACAGTCAAAAACAACTTGCTAATGTTTTAGTAAACAAAAATACGTTTGCTCTACTTATTTCCAATTCGTAATTGACAAGTTCAGTATATAGCTATCAGCTATCATATCCAACATCGTGTATGGAATTACATTTAGCAATAGTTATTCGTCAGGAGGCTTAGGATTAGTGAAGTATACCGCTCAGCCACGAATCACATAGCTGCTTAAGGGGCAAAGCACAGTAGAATGCGTGAACACACAAAAAGGAGATTGCTCTGCGTTACCCGGCTGACTCTATTTGTCCCTCTTACCTGGAAAATCAAACAGAATTTGATGAAAGCCTCACATTTGTGAACACTGCACTTGCGGTTTTCACTAACCAAACCCTTAGAATTTCAAAACATGTTTCCTTCAGTTTCACGAAGGTCGAATTTGCCTCCAGGGTACCAAACCGCTCAGGTTAATGCTTGTTGTTATGTGATGGCGGATAATATATGACATAAACAGATCCACTGATTACTTGCGTTTCAACACATTTGAGAAAACAACATTAAATAATATAACGGGTACAAACTAAGGCAGCACATATTAAACTCTCGGGGAATTTTAAAGAATTATATCATGATATAAGTGCGTTTAAGTGATATTCGGTGGACAAATTATTAAAAATGCACGATAACGTAACTCAGTGATTGTTTTGGTAAAATAACAACTTTGTCTTGTGAATCGCATTGAGCTGCTAATTTATGTCAATATGTGTCATTTCTGATTAACTTTGGTCGGTTCCGGTTGTCTTCGTACTCATGTGTTATATGTGAGAAATGGAGGATTGGATTCAATTTCATACAATTTCATACAAGGAATATAGAGCAAATGAAGCGTAAACTGAAAAGCTAGGAAGCACTGTACAGCTGTACCAACCTAGTTGGGTCTCATCAGCAGGACGAATCCATCTACCAAACTGGGTATGGAACCCGAAATCTCCTTGGCAGAACGCTAGCACATCGTCATCGGGTAGCTGATCATTTTTCATTTACACAACATAGCACAACCCCTCTTTTGAGCTTGTTGCGGGCCTCGCTCCTCGCTCACCTCAGTCCTAACCACCGGGCAATGATTGGGTTAGAAACTTTCACAACCCGAGTGTGTAGCATGCTTGCGTTCTGCCTGGGAGGTCTCGAATTCCTGCTCCAGAAGGGTCAATGAATTCGCACTGATGATGAGACCCAACCAAGTCGAAATAGTTGAACAGTGATTCGTATATTTTCAGTTCACGCTTCATTTGCTCTATATACGACGAATTCCTTCTTTGAAATTATGTGATACTTTGTTCATATTCCAAGTTTACTTACAAACGATTTCATGCTTTCGCCTATGACGGTTAATCAATTACAAACATGCCGGTGTTTTCAATGATTATTCCATTTGAGCATCAATGTTTATTCCATTTGAAAGTTTTTCTGAAAAATTGTGATACTTATAATTTTCCAGGGCTCTTGCAACAAAATTCTAATCAGTTAACGGAACCTAAGGGGTTAGTTGGTTCACAGAAAAATCTTTCAAGTGTGATTCGATTTGAAATTAAATATAGTGCTGCATACTTCAACCTAACACATTCACGAGGATAGTAATTTATTTCTCCAAGTTTTATCAACCAATTTATTAGGCAATCAATCTGTAAATAAATGTGACCGACTTTTGNCTTTTGAATAAGGGAGCTTAC
Organism: Echinostoma caproni; assembly: GCA_900618425.1. Classification (NCBI taxonomy): domain Eukaryota; kingdom Metazoa; phylum Platyhelminthes; class Trematoda; order Plagiorchiida; family Echinostomatidae; genus Echinostoma; species Echinostoma caproni. Next base: position 70,801 of record UZAN01039384.1, on the reverse strand, counting down.
CTGTATCCTTTTAGATTACTAAGAAAGTCATTCAAAATTCAACGAAGTGTGTCACGTCTCAGCCCGGCAGACTATTTGATTGAAGATGTGTTACTCATCGATTTAGATAGTGAAACTTTTGGATTCGCTCTGGTGCATACGAAAAGAACAGTCTGTCCTACCTCTAGTGAACAAGGTTTGGTACAACTTAACTCCACTATTGGAAGATCCACCTGTAAGAATTTTAGGGAGCAGAAAACTCATTAAATAATTCAACACCTCAGGTAACACATTTATCGCTGTGATGACTGATGATCAATCTTCGTATTCTACTTGGGAATTACTTATGAATATTTGGTTTGTTCACTTATTGTGCACTAGTGCTGGAAGAGGGACGGTGGCGGTGGCTGCGATGAGGATGGCGGTAGTGTTCATCTCTGTTTCGTTCCTGTGGGAGTCAAATCAGCGTGTACCCATGATCCGGCCAACTTAACCAAAATTGGTTTAGACTGGTCGCGGTTGAATTAAGTCGTGACAAAGAAATTTTATGGGTAACAATGGGTGCTCGGGAAAACTGCCAATCCAAATCTTTCGGGATTCGGATAACGATACATTAGACAACATTCACCTTCAATAAATTCCCGTATTCGCGCGTGAAAACATATTCGGAAAAATCGAAAAATTATTATTTATTTGACTTGTTAATTAAGTCACATGAGTGATACTGTGTCTAGGTTGTTTAAATCTTCAAATAATGCTTACAAAATCTTCAAACGTGTAATGTGCATTCAATCTGTGGAGAGGTAATTGATATCACAATTGCTGTGTGCATCACCAGCCATGTAAAAAGGCCAAATGTTTCCATTGTGTGCACACAAAATGTATTTTTCTCGTTTTCTCACAATACGGACACTATTTGGATGTGAACTGGAGGAATTCGTGAACAGTGGAGTAAGACACTAATATTGCCGGATATTTTTTGGAAAGAGCACATGTGTATTCTGTGTCCGAAAGGTAAAACAAGCGGTATAGTGGTTATCAAATATATCCATCTGATGGCAGATACAACGGAACAGTGATACTAAAGGTGAATTCTGTTAGCGAGAAACACACATTTCAGGAATAGATGATAATGTCTCTAAATCTCATCCCGCTGTTGTGAGGATTTGATCAACAGGACAAAGCTAATTTCTTGGTCAGATAGTAAGTGAGCTTCCTCCCTGATGAATAACTGCAGTGAGGCAATAGCTTTATGTGCCGAAAACCCTACAGATATATATATATATATATTTATTTTTATATCTTATGTAGTAGGGAATGATCATACATACTCAGATATATATATTTGATATTGAACACTGCTATGTGTACTAAAAATAGGGTCATTCGTAAAATATTTTAATCATCTGTTTTTTGGTTGCTCTAACGGTCCCATACTGTATTGGGTTATAACAGCACAGTATGTGGCATATTGCTCCACAGCTGCAAAACCATTATTCTCTACTTGAAAGGTTTCTATTTTTTTCTGCCACAAATATCTTCTGTACAGGATAAAGGAAAACGGAGGGAAAACAACTTTTAACTTATCGATTTAGTACCTAATTTATTTGTCCAAAATACTGATGAATTGTGTTCATTAGCACTACATAATCTTAGAGATGTATTAACAGAAAAGACAGTCGTGTCACGAGGGTGACCGTAATTAGATGATATCATTTCCTTTTAGAATACATAAGTTCTTCGTGGAATTTAATACCAGGTATAACATTTAGCTGGTGCCTAATTGAATACAAATACTTTCAGTGAAAATCTATATTTCCTTCAAAATCCGATGTGGCTTTTATTTGAAATCGAAAGTTCACCAAAATGTTCTTCCTGATTCCGAGTTTTGACATTCATTAGTAATTATTCACAGACGGATGGTGGTCAACCGATTTGTGCAACGGGCACTAGCGTATTCTGGTCCCCAAGGTTCGACGTTGGAACTTTGCCACTGACACTCAACTATAACATTGGGCAACTACGATACTGTCCGACTCAAAACCATGCCTAACTTATTAGGGCCTTATGTGTTTCACCACAATAAGTTTCAAGATTTAGGTTACTGGTTTCCATAAGTGAAAAACAGTCCCTTGTGACTATCAGGTTTACCCCGTCTGTTTATCATCGCACAAATTTCTTCAATAAAAAACATCCTACATACAATGTAGTACCAAGAATTATCTCCTCAAAGTTGAATGGCATACTGACCAGTCGAGTCGTTCAAAAGAGTTTTCTCTTTCAAAGTTTTTGAGTTAATGCGGGCTCCTGATCCGCTTATCTTGCAAGCGCAAAAGCAATGACACTGGTCTTCGCACTCCGTGACATCCTAGATGTCATTCGTCTCTGACTGCCTCTTGACGATGTGCCATGTCCACCCACTTCGAGCGATTAAAAATTAGGAAAATTGATTTATTTCGCTTTTCTTCCGTGATTACACCACCCGCAATATCGTAACACTAATAAAAACGGATAGTCTCTGTATTGTAATTTTCATTTCTAACCTCCGGATTACATTAAAAATGTCGAAATGTGTGAGGACACCCAATCGTATGTTATTTTAGGATGTCGGTAAGCTCTGTATTGTTCTTCGAAGATAAACAGTTAGTGCTGCTCTAAATTGAAATATTCTCTTCTGAGAGACTTTTCACCTAGTCATCTTTTTTTGTTTGAGTAATTTCTAATATTCTTAGGAGTATAATGTTGAATATCAAGTTGTTAATAACAGACTTGCATTGGAAAATCTATCCCAGAACCAGGTGCGTACTGGTGCCAAGAGTTTCTTATTTTCATTGCAAAGCGAATCACAAAGAAACTAGAAGAACAAAATTTAACGGTAACTGTAAGATGCTTGGCTCGTGTGTACGGCAGGATGTCCCCCGGATACGGATACGGATACGCCAGACAACTGTAAGTTGGCCAAGTCTAGGTTTGGGCCGGAACCGTCGACCGATTCCCCGTAGAGAGGGTTAACTAACAACCTGAAGGAGAGGAAAATGCAGAAAACATGAACCAAAAGGTCGAGTGAGACATGAAAACGACTCAGACTCAAACGGAATGGTAAATCTCAAAGGTCGTTACACAACCCGAGGAAAATGGAGCGACAGTGTTTTGTTAGGTCACTATTGCATTAGTTTGGGTGAGCGCGTTCAAAGACCCGCCTGATGAACACATGAAATGAACGTTCGGAGGTGGTGGCCAAGTGGTTAGGTCACAAACTTGTGACCTGGGAGTCCCGGGTTCGAACCGCTCCACCGCCGCCCGTCTTCTCAGACAGCCTTCGTATGGCTGCGACCCCCTTCCTGAGTGATGACCGTACATTTGTATACTCAATGAATAACAGAGGAAGTCAAGCGACATTTATTTAGCTCAGATGCTTGGAAATTGTTCGGCATGATTCGCCTTAAGAGTCTATCGGTCTGCGTTCAATTAGAAGGAACATTAGCATAACCTGAGCTCATCACTTATGAGTACGCTGAGTTTATCACACAAGTTAACTTCGCTTTTTCTTGCTCCCTCTCTGTTGCCCAATTTTCGTTTCAGTCTCCTTTTGAAGCGTTAAGTCACGAATCTACACATTTCGCATTTTGCACCAGCTCCGTCCGATCTCATTTCACCCACAGGACATAGTTTAATAATCGCGATCAATTTGTGGTCGATAAATGTGGAAATTTTGCAACCTGATCCCCTCAGCAGTGTTATGAGAACAAATGAAACTATACGATTACTGGACATGTTAAGTTCAATTATTTCATGGTAATCTCACCGTGTTTGCACAGTTAAATCACGTTTGGTTGAAGATTGGTAAGTTCATGAAAAAGTAAACATGTTGGGGAAGAGAAACCAATGCAAAGGACAAAGGTCACGAGAAATCGAACCGGATTGGATGCAGCGAGTGTAATCAGTGCAGGGGGCAGTCACACTTACCACGACAGTGTGAAACTAGCCACGATACCGACTTGCTTGCATGACACAGGACTCCAACGTCGGATAGCAGTTGAGCAGGTGAACCTTGGTCAACCGCAAAAATTTTGACTCCAAAGACGTTTCTTAGTCGTCACGTTTGTTGCAATCTAATGTGTGATAGCCGATTAAACGGACAGGAAGCTAAAACTCGCTTAGTTTTCGGTACATGTGCCAAAATCCTGAAGTCGGAAACATGAAAAAAGCGACCGGTAGTAAAAATCATTGTCCCGATTTTTTGAGGTATGCTTTGAAAATTCCCTATACAGGTGATTAAATTGATTCGTTTATCTACCTATTGTGTTCTACCGTTCTCTTGCCATTTTTCCAGATGCCTACTTTGGTGACATTGCGTTGGATGAGGCTGAAGCGATTGAAGGAAGATTCGATCAATCAGCGTTGTCCGACCAACCCAGTCAGTTGTGGGATGATATCAGTGATGAAATTCCGATCAAGGAAACTCAGAAAGAGGTGAAATCAAAATCCATTGACCCGTCATTCGGTTCAGTCACCAAACAAAATGCCAGAGATTCTCAACCGCAACAAATTTGGTCTCGACAAAGCAGAACAGATACAGAATTCCAAGGAAAAGTATCTTCCGCAACACTGAACAATAACTATCTGAGCCCCTCTATGAACAATCAGCTCATCGGGATGCCACTTCAACCGAGTTTAACTTATCCAAGTCAGGCAAACATAATACGCCCAGTTTCAGCAAAAGGTGAAAGCAATTTGACACAGTGAGTTCAAATTGATATAAATACGTATTCAGTGCGTAGCTCCGGTTAGTGAATCAGGAAGTCAAGCAACTCCCTTCGGCAATATACCTCCTATCTAAATGACTCCGTGCGATGTCTCCAGTGTACCTTAGAAAAGGTGATGAGGTCTAGTACAGCACGGCAGGAATGGATTTATTCTATGTTAACGCAGGGAACTACGCTGACAATCGACACAAACACAAACACAAAAAGATACAATCCATGCATCACACATTTTTGGTGGACGAAAATTACCGGCACGCTCACTTTAATTTGTCTGGACTATCATTTGCAGGATGATGAATAGACCTCGTGAATATAGTTCATAGAATTCTGTGGGATTAGTATACGAAATGGCATCCTCAACAGCATCTGGGACTGGTTTACTACTCAATAAAACTTTGTGGTAGCATGCAGTACTATCCAACGGAAGTAACAATATACGACTTAGTTTCATAAGCAATTGCATAGATATCACCACAAATTCATCCCTAACTAGAATAATTTCAGTTTATTTTATTGGACAGATAATTAGATCAAGTGCTATATTGAAAAAAAGTATTCTCTGTTTGTCTGAGTTGGTTCTAACAATTGATTCTGCAAGACAGTAGAATAACAACCTCATCTACTCGACTCCAGGGGTTAATGTCGTTGATACTCTTTGAATTTTTGGCCTACATAAGAAAGACAGACAAAGAACATGAGACAGCCACAATATACATTGTTGTTGTCGCTGTTGTTCTGTTATCACCTTGCCTTAATTAGGATTTTTTCCAAACGTTCGGTACAGATGTTAGTGAGCAAAAAATTGAGAGAGGGGTATCGATGAATGGAATATCGCGTTATCCAAATAACGTGAAAGTGTTCGAATCGAGCTTTCGCATGACACTTATGTCTGTAGCCGTGTCAACGTAAGTGACAATAATTTCGGTTCTCGGTTGTTCCGTCTTAACAGTACATTCAATTATTACCCATTCTCCCCTTTGGATAATTAGCTCGTGAGCCGTCGACCGTCATTCGGAATTACGTACAGAAAATTGATTGTCGAACTCTGACGCATAACGAACATAGATTTTGAAACCTAACCAGTGAAAAGTACGAATACTCGCAGACAACAACACTTGTGCATTTTTACCAGATAGAATATTTTGTAACCCACGTATACATTTTAAAACTAAAAAGCATTCATTTAACTTTCATTTTATCTTGGGTGAAAAGGAAGCTATGTTTTGTAGTATTGAAGGATGGCCAGATAGTGGGAGAAAAAATCAGTAGGTTTTGTCTACTTTCCTTTTAGAATCCCAGTTGCCCAATTCAGGAAGAACTTTATTTTTTCTGTTGCCATAGATTTACGGATTTTCTATGAGCTAGTGGTACATTTTACCAATCGTTTGTTTCAGTCACGAGAAGCATTTCTCCCTAGGCGTCGATGATGTGCTTTTCAAAATTAAATTTATCACTATGAAACTATGTTCGCTCATGCACAATCCAAATACTATCATGAAACACCTTGACTTCAGTTCATGCATATTTGGATAAGATACAAAACCAATCTAGTTTTTAAGGTAATTCGCTTTTAATGCTAGTTTAATGAATGTCTCGACTTTGCATCATGCCAAAAACATACACCGTTTACATGAGTCACATAATAGAAACTTTGTGGTTACACCTCACATTTAATCTGAGGATATGCCTTCAATCATAAAAGTAGCTTTTGTTCTGAACTCCTAGTTCGAATTAATTCAACATCGAGCTTGCTACTTAGAAATATATCACCCACTGTAGTTGGGGACAAAATGTCATGAAGCACAGTTAAATATGTCCAGAAATAAGAACAAAACAAACGGATATCCAGCAGCTTTCCACATTAGTCGCAGGTTCCTACTTCAAATGCACCCGTTTATTTTCTGTTCTCCATATTTTCGGCTGACAGTGATCACGTTCCTCCATTAAGAAGACCGATCCGGAATGAGCAACCAGGGATGGATGAAACGATTTCGTTTTCAGTCTTATTAGGCTCGAGGATCGATCCAACTCAACCCCCACCCAACCGTATCTAAATGGGTTCACAATTAAACGGTGAGGTAGAGAGATGGAGGCACAGATGAAAAAGTTCCCGTCATTCATGTATAAACTCACTTGAGTCTTGACATTACTGACATTTCCAACAGATACCTTTAATCACTCCATCGAGATAAACAAAATTGTATGTGTGTGAGTTTAAGAAGAAAATATTCATGTATTTCGAGAATGTTCCATTGCCGCTGAATGGTTTGAAGAGAAAAACAAAAACTTTGATCATAGGGCAGTCGAAATTCAATGAAAAGATGAAATTATCAACAGCCCAAAGTCATCTGTATGTAACTTAGTAAATAAATTGATGGACAAAACACAAAAAGCTTTCCATTATTATTATAAATGTAATTTTTTGCGCATTATAAAAAACATCTTTGACTCCGTGCAGGTGGAAACCTTTAGATCGACGACGACAGCTCCGAGCTCAAATGAGACAAAATCGGCTCCAACGTCGGGGGCGAAAACGAAATAGAAAAACACGACGTCAACGGCGGGAAGGTGTGGTAACCAGTCAACAACCAGACGGAAATGGTAATGCGAATCGTGAATGGGAACTCAGACGCCAAGAGCGAAAGTATCGCCGACTTCGGAAAAGATTGCGTACCATTCAGCTTCGGTTAAATCGGTTAGAGCGATTACGTGATACGGACCGGCTTATCCAAAGACGTCTAGCCATGAATCGAGATTACGGACAGATGTCAGCTTCGCCTCCGCTGCCGCCGTCAGCACCATTATCTCCACAACCCACATTGTCATCCGCACACTCAGGTCTGTCTCCACCAAAACCCACAGCGAGTTCTCGGTCCTATTCGACCAATGACTTTGTACCCCCTCAAGATGGCCATCGCAGGCGACGCAGTGGCCGAACTAAACGAGCTGCGA
>UZAN01039384.1:8761-62606 GCA_900618425.1 Echinostoma caproni | reverse complement strand
CTAAACGAGCTGCGACGGCTTACGTTTCTCGAACTTGGCCAAATGGTGTTATTCCCTACATTATACAGGCAAACTTCTCCAGTAAGTTGAAGCATGAAACTGTACTCTGTTCGAATGATAATTTATTGAATTTTTATGAATCTCATCTATGGCTGCAGTGTACCAAAATTATATAGAGCCTCGATTGGTTTATTCCTGAAGCTGGGGATTCATTTTGTCACTAAGAGTGTAATTATAACCAACTCCCTACATCGAGGTGTGTGATTGATAAGACTAAATACTATTGAGGAAGTTGANGCTACAGATGCATACAAATGAAAAAACGGTATATCGTTTTGCTGTTTCTCAAACATTATCATAATCGTTCAGTAGTATTCCATCCGGCGAGTTTTAGTCTAGATCCATTCCTTATCTGACTAAACATTTCATTACATATAATGACTCCTTCGATAAGGCAAAATATCAGATCTATATACGGCAGGATCAGCTTATTCTCAACATTTGATGAATGATGATTCTGCTCGTCGGAAGTTTTCTATACCGAGGACTTCAGTAAAATGTGACAGTCGCAATCTGAAGTTGTTTAACAGTTTGGGAAGGGAAACGATACAGGTTGGAGAAATGGAGACAGCAAAAGTTGAAATGTGTATCAGACATAAGGTTTGTGGCCGGACAGTGACCTCGATCGGCTCCATTTTGCTGAAGAGTGAATCCTTTCAGTCCGAGTTGGTTTTTCACGCGTGGTTTAAATGTTAATAGAGTTCTTACCAGCTGGGGCCACCAGATGTACATCTGTCTGGTAACCAGCATGTCCGGGGGAATGCATGAGTGCGCACAATTTTACGCGTGTGCGTTTGTGTGTACGTACATACGTAACTATATACCCGCATGTGCACAACTCTACATCGTCGAAAACCACAGTCTGGTTGGTTTGGATTAGACCATGCCTGGATAATGTACGATTTAGTTTGTCCGACGCCAATGAAATGTTTCGTAAGCCGCTTGCTGAATGTTCCACTTCAAACAAGTATTGGTCTTTTGTGATGCCGACCTATCGCGTTCATTTGTGAATCAAATTATGGAGTATGTCTCAAGTGCACGTTTTTCCACTATCACCAAATGAATCGTTAATCTGCCCTGGGCGAGTCTATTCCAGGTCACAGTTGTACTTTGACATTCCAATTCTACTTTCCCCCTCGTTTCAGAGCGTAACGATTCAATAAAACGTTTGTCCAGGGAATTTTGCTTTCTGCCTTCTCTATCTAATAATGAAATTCATTTAGCCAGTAACCATCAATTTTCCCGTGAAAACAAAACTTTTTAGGTATGTTTGACGGTTGATTTTGATCGCGATAACTATTTGTACGTTTCCGATTGGGAATTTTCATCAATAACGATTATTCAAAACCAATCACCCCCGATATCATCTGGTTGATTTTATATACCGATTCCAGAGATAACCTGGCCGTACGTGCGATGTGACCTCCTCGGTTATCTCTGGAAACTCTTCACCCTTTTGGTTCAAGCATCCTCTATACTTCTCGTCTCAAAACATAAAACACCCCGTATTGTTATGAGACAATTAGCTGAATGGTTTCCTGGTCGCATCTGCTTTTATCCCAAGCACCTGGTAATCCACCACAAACTCTATGTACTAACCTAGTCACTGGGTGTAACAGCACTAGGAAAAGCTGACAGCACTTGGAATAACTCTCGCATTCTGCATTGATGTCTCCTGTATATTCGGACACTTTGGATTTTGGCTCTCTCGTTTTGAATTAGAAATACTTCACAAAAGATCTTCCTACCGAGCCATAATAATTGTGTTCGGAAACAATTTTAAAAAGAGCTAGGATAATCAGCCGAGGTGAATCATTGTGTAACACGCAAAAAGGTCAAGCATTCTAAGCTGGCTTTGACTACCTTTTCAGTTCCATCACGACCAGACTGCACCTTGATGTGCTGTGATGACTCAACTAGCTACAGTACTGGTCAATTGTGATACACTAAAATATTTTCTTTATGATCAAAGGGAGTTTCATTATATTTATCACCCATATTATTGCTTTAGGTATGGGCAGTAATTCATATCTTGTCTACTTCGATGTACGTAGTTTCTGGGCAGCATGATTGTCAATTAAACGTACCCGACCTTGAGTGCCAAGAGTAAATGATCTGAACATGAGAATCTCGAACTGTATCAAGTATGACAATGCAATACTTGCTAATAAGAATGACTCAAGAATTATCCCAAATTATTTGCGTCAACCCTTGCCATTTCCCTTATTTGTATTGAGGCATTATTTTATCTAATGTATAATTCATTATAGCAACGCTGCTACTGATGAAATGGGAGTATCCGCTACATTTTGAACTATTCCATCTGCTGAGTATAAACGATTCAGGAAAATCACATATATAAAGACTCTCCAAGACTTGTTTAGTAGTAGTTTTGAAAAAAATTTACTTCAGTATAAATGCTGTTGCCCATACGAACCGACAAGTGTTTCACAGGGACCTGTTGCTTCAGTTTCGATTAGACCTGTACATAGGATGGCTTTTTCAAGCCAAATATCTAATCATGTCAGGAAGGTCGAAGGGTAAAGGTCAGAAGAAGTCCAGTCTCCTGGTCCTCCAGGTTTGGGTTAGACCAGAATTTGCATCAGTAAAAAATGGTGGATGAGTAATCTATCCAAGAGAATGAACCTTTACTTCTCGTCAGAACCAAAGGCTTTGGTTGAGATTCTTAGTCTTTCTCCTACCTAGTGGTTAAACACACTACGATTGTCCGTCCATCAAACCCCAATACAAATATTTTCAGTTTAGCTGAGGGGCAGAAACGCTGCGTATCAACCTGGTTACACTTCGAATTAGCCAGGTCCTTAGGTGGAACTAGTCCGAGCCCATCGTCTTTGCACGTGTGACAGTATGCTTACCAGCAATGATTCTGGAAATAATAATTCATCTTAATCTCACTCTGCGGATTGAGAATATCCTTTTTTCTCAGAAATATCAATATATTCTCTTTTTTCTGAATGTGCAATGCGTTATCTACGCATTACGTGAACCCAAAACAATCGTATGTTAACTAATCGAACAAATTTTCGTCACCCATTAGAGTATCAAAAAATATAGATTCATCATTCAATTCATTTTAGACATCCCGAAGTCGTCCTTGTGATACCTGTTCATTCACAATGTCATTGTCCACGATTCATTATCAAAAACAAATCCCCAATTATCCGAAAGCAAATTGTGTAACAATAGGATTATCGTGGATTTACGGTCGTATTCTTGATTGCATCTTTATCATGAGTGTTTTTCCAACTCTATTTCTTCAATTCTGTTCATTTGGTGGCAACTCATTTCGACTCAGTGAGACACTTCCGATTGAGTTGCGGTGACTTCCACCAAATGCTGGTCGTTGAGCGACTCAGATCCGTGAATGCTCACCACAAACCCTTAACTTCCGGATGGAAGTTTACAATGTTGCTGTTGGTAGTGGTGGTGATATTTGACTCACTGGTAGTTAGTTGTTCATAGTCATTTTGTGCATCCGGTGTATTTTGTTTCCCAATTGCTCTCATTTGTTCAAAACGGTTTCCACATTCTCTAGTTTTGTTTTTGAGTAATAAGTGCATTGCCAAAGGGTTCTGTAAGAATGCTCTAGGTACCGGAAAACGACTCACGTACCAACAACAACTCCGAGCCACCTTGGCAACAGATGTAAATAATAATGAGTTATTTTGTATACAACAGAATAACTGGATTTCTCAGAACATCAAATGGGAAACGTTTGCAAAAAAATAGAGTGGGATAGGGGAATAATGAAGTGAAGAAAAATTACTTGGTGGACTGAGCTATCGGTTTGTTGTGAAAAAAGTTCCACATCGACTATTGAAATAACTATTCAGTTATAGTGAATAACCCACTAAAAGGATGATTTGAACGTTTTCCAATTGTATCTTATGTAGTCCGTTCGAAATTGTTACTTAGAACGACTTGCATACCTGGTAATTTGAATATGCTCCATTGATTGGCAATCAGTCAGACTTTATGATTTTACTGACGTAGGGGATTGTTCCTTGCGTAAATATGTGAACGAACAAATGCGAAAACTGCATAAAAAGACGGAACAACCTGTTCCGAAAGAATCCAGAGCTTCACATTTTTCTCTTCCTTGTTTCATTTGTCCATTCCCAGGTGAAACGAAAGCAACCATCATGAAAGCTATGCGACATTGGGAGAATTACACATGTCTCAGTTTTGTGGAACGAGAACCGCAACACAAATCGTACATTATTTTCACCGAGAAGGCTTGTGGGTAAGTCGAACTCGGATGCCGTTTGACATGTGTCAAGACAGTAGTTTGAAATGTAATTGTCGAAACGGTGCGTTACGCACGTGTACACGCAAACCCGTAAATGCACGAAGAGGTAAGTAGAGTGGATGCAAGCACGTGCACCAGTGGGTGTGGTTTGATGTCAGTGAGACTAACGTATTGACAGTGCAGTCGGAAAAGAATACATAAGTGTGTGTGCATGATATGTTGGCTGGTTTGATGACATGATAGAGAAGACTGTTTCAAAGGTTCTGTTGAACGCATTCTTTTGTGAATGATCTGCCGTCCGTTTTGGACCGCAAAAAAGACGAATCAACCAGGAGAGTCTAAATCTTTGATTGTCATCTGATAATGAACTATTCCACAAATAGGTACCGGTGTTATTTGAAATAGTTAAGCAGCATTGTATGAATGCTATAACAGGGCAGACTGTTAAAATATAAATGAAACTCAGGTGCATCGCTAAGCCAAAATTTTCATCATAACAACAAATAACTCGACAGTACATGGAATAGCTTACATCACATTTTTATTACGGGCAGCCGTGATATTTAGAATTTTAATGATACCCAATAACAACGAAATCTTCCTCACATAATTTGATATTCCTTGAGGAAAACGAGTCAATGGTAACCATAATCCCTAATGTTTTAGGAATTTTTTGTTCGACTGAAGGCAGTACATCTGAGAATAAGAAAAATTCATTGGACCATCAACTGCTTTAAGTTGCCCAAATCAACGGCCGGTTTGCTCTGAATCGTTCAGCGCTAATGACTCGCAGATGGGAGGCAATCTGTCGCAATTAATTGATCAGATTTCTGCATGCGCACACTATTTGAACTAATACAAGTTCAAATCTCATTAGGAGCATAACACGTATTCCTCTGGAAATGATACTTACACAAATCAACTTAGTCGAAATTGCCCACTGAAGTGATTTCATTCCTCCATGAAACAGTAAACACATAGGCAAAACTCCGATTGGTTTCCTCGAAGTCAATGCCCTACTTTCGCCGTGTTTCCATCCGTTAGGAATTTGATTTATTTTTCATTTGAGTAAAGTCGACATCAATATTTGCACATTATAATGATTAGTTATGTTTACCTAAACTGTTTTTGTTTGAATATGAATATGAATGAATATGAAGATTTTTAGAAAGGTATTCAAAACAAGGCTATTCATTGAATTTTGAGGCACTTTATTGGTAATTGGAGGAGATTCAGTGTCATCCGAGTTTTGCAGATCCACCGAAGTGAAAAAAAAGATATCCTGTTGAGAATATAGCGCTTTGGATTGACCGTTTGCTCTGTGCAAATGTGCTCTTTGCTCTGAATCCAGCATGGCACGGCAGACGAGTACCGAGCAGAACGAAATTAACTGTTCCGTACCCGTTATGAACCATCACAGTCTGATTTTCATCACAGAAGCAAGATTCATATTTTGTCAACACATTAGATTACATAGAAAGATGCGATTAGGTTGATGTCTGCAGGGAGCCTGAGTCATGATCAACTTTCAGTAACAATTATGAATCCGTGAGAGAAAGAACAAGTATACCCAGTTCAAAAGCATATGAACCTAAGTCGAAACTAGCGATGTGTATCACTCACAGGTGTAATATATTTCTTTTTACACAATGAGATGTATTTCTCAGCTGGGAAGACAAGATCTATGTATACAATGTGACCCACTCCGTGATCTGAAATAATAACATGTCCCCTGGGATTTAGAGGACTGAACCATTTGAGGCTCTTATGTCATACGACGGCCGTGGTACCGAGCCGAAATTCAGCAAAGTACATTGTAATAACATGTTTCGCTCTCAGGCTACCATTGGAATCAGTGCGCGCCCACATTCCCTCTTTCCATTGCTGAACCAACATCGGTCACGTGAATACCTTAATGAAACCAAGGGCTGAAGTACATCCCTTCTGGTCCCATAAAGTCATTCTAAAATCACCCTGGTTCACTAAGGCAATTCAAGTCCCATCCAAAAATTCAGTAAACTATCCATGCACCTGACATGTTACCACACTTTCAAGATTTGTTCAAAAAAGATATCACTGGAGCTATACTGCTAACCTGAGAAAAGAATGAGAATTTCTTACAAACATCATCATTAATTCATTAATGCGGTTTATGAAAGGATGAACGGCATGTTTCGTTTGGTGTACCATTCTGCACGCACTGCCAACGCAACGTTAGTCATTGAAGCGGCAACGGAATCTGGAAAATCAGTTGCGTTTCCCTGAAGTCAACTTCTTCTCATGCCATTCACTTTGGTTATCGCATTGTGGCAAATAATCACTCATGCAACTTGTTTTACCAACTACGGGTGGGTTTCCACTGTACAATTTATCTGCCTAAGTTTACCTTAATGAAATATCTCTAGTAATTTCCATCCAACTATTGTTGGCGTATCCGTATGCTGTTGGATGCTTATTCCAGAAATTCATCTCCAATTATTTTGACACAGTTCCAACCCCTTTCCTGCTCCAATCAAACTACCTCGCCTTGTCCAACAGACAGGATTGACTAAACAAGAATGACATTTGGGCTCCTTCGGTCCTCGTTTCTCCCCCGCCACCGATTCATCACAATGGTGTACAAAACATTCACTTGACAAACAGGCCTGTTTCAGGATATCCAACTGGCGCCTAAAGAATTCTTTGTCCATGGAAATGCTTAGAGTTTGTGTGGTGCAAGCTGGCAATCACCGTTTTAGGCATCACTTGAACACCCGGGAAATAAGTTCTCGCATTCATTTCGAGGTTCCATCTTATTGGAATCAACCTTTACACTTCACCGAACTGAGATAGTGGCCGGTAGAATTAATCGCGACATACGTGTATTTAAATTTCATCACTCCGTGTACCAACATCCTCCTTTTCATGTATCAATAAGTCTATCAAAATTCGTTTATCGGAATGTAACTACTTTCTGATTGCACGGCCATTCTATTTTAATTCATTTAAAACACCACGATTATGTTTTGTTGAAAAGCGGAAGATTACCAGGTGGATGCCAGGTCTCTCTCATCGCATTTGGAAAGGCTTTGCAAGCGCGATCTAGAGTAAACTTGGTGTATTTAATGAAACTGTCAAAGTTTATTACGTGTTTTTATCGGATACAAAAATACTCGCTTCCTGAAAATCGTAAATAACCCAAGCACTGTCTAAAGGTTGACATAAAGAAAGATAAAATACCGTTGAGATAATGATCCTGATCATTGATCCTTTCTCGCAGTTTGGATAAAATCAAATGGAATTAACCATAGACATAGTTTGTGTCAAACATATGCTTCATTAGTAGCATAGGAGTTCATTTACTACACGTAAACCGTGTCAGCAGTGAGTGCAGGAGCGTTTCTCAGAATGTCGGACTCAAAGATTCTTCGAATTTGTCCTATCTCGTGACGGATATAGCACAACTATGCATAATAAATTCGTGTCCAGTGATTCCAAGTCTCAATTTGCATTTCATTTACAAATGTTATTTTGGAATTAATGCAGCACTCGGATTTATTCTCTTGCATGGTTTGGATAATTAAGTTTTTCACATTCTTCTTGAATAAGCCTGAACACGGAAAATTGATGTATGTTCAAGAGGTTGTGTTGTTTCTTTTGCTTCACTTAGACCCAGGGTATAAGTAACCAGTACATTATCAATTCAGAGTCTTCCACTATTGATCACCCAGTCTACGTGAAAATAATCAGTGGCCTGACAATGTGATGAAATCACTTGCACAATGAAACTATTTGGATCATTTTCACATTAGTTTGTTTGCTTCATTCAAATGAAATCAACCTGGAATTTCCTGAAAAATCAAAACCAAAATACTAATCCACTTGGTCTATGAAGGCTATTATCCTAACAAATGTACCAGTTCCTACGTGTTGATTGCTCTTTGAATAGGTTCAACTCTCTTTTTCTCTGATTACCTTTCTCATTGGGCCGTCATAGACTTTTGGTCAAATAAAATTGGCTTTTCCGTTTTGATTTTTTTCCAGGAAATTGTTCACGAAAGCCATTCCTCCGTAATATAATTCACCTGCAGGCGACAATCACAGGCTAGCTGTCTACTGTTATTCTAAATTCTCGAATATCCTCGGCGGTTGTCTTTCATCGGTACTTAGGTTTCTGTTGTTGTGTTTTTGCCCTTGTTAGTAAAATCACGTGTTGTGAGTGTAACGTACGGTTTAAATCAATCAACGTCCGGTTGCAGTTGGCGCTTAGTCCCTTCTCTCTCCAAACTAGTCCCAACACTTTTCCAGCGTATTGCGTGCCTCTCTCACGACATTGCCGCTCCATGTTTACAAAGCCCTTCTGACTTAATCGCCAAATTTATGTTGCAACACTTTGTTCTCACAACCTATGTATCCGTATTACAGGTGCTGTTCGTACGTCGGAAGACGCAGTGAAGATGAACCTCAGGCAATCTCTATAGGAAAGAATTGTGATAAGAAAGGTATTGTGATACACGAACTCGGTCACGTGATCGGATTTTGGCACGAACACACTCGTCCGGACAGAGACGGTATGTATTTACCGGAATTTTTCCATCAGTATCTTGTAAAATCTGTTCAATTTTTGTATCCCAATATTATTTATTTATTACAATATTTCATCACTATAGTCATTCTACCTTTATATAATCGGTAGAAACTCACAAAAATACAACCAGCTGACAAATAAGGTGAGTGATCACACGTTCCTCGCGAGTTTTAAGCAAACGCATTCACGTTTGATGGTCATGACGCAGGAACAAGAATTTGGGAGGAGGGGATACGAAATGATCCTTAATCTCAATGCCATAAGTGATTCAAATAAATAGTGTGTGTAAAGGATAAAATCGAAATAAAGGAAGGCATGTGTTCATCTAGGATCTATGTTTACAAGTAACCGGGAACTGCTAACAAGTAGGACAGTATGATTAATCATGTTTGCATGACTCTGCTCTCACTGTCCACTTTAACTACCGGCAGCAGCAGCAGCACAAATTCTCACTACCAAGCACCCTCTGATACAAAACAATAATTCATGTTGTCAATTAACAGCCCTCAGTTTATGGCATTAGTAACGATTTCAAACAAATTTTGATCCCATTGGGGCCAACTAATATTACAACGTTTTCTTTGAAATTCGTATAAATGCCCTTCAGTTTTTCATTTAAATTACCTAGATTTATCAATTCCGAAATAGTGAATTGAAACTAATTTGGCGACATGCCTTGTACAGGATGCATGGCATGGGTACTTTTGGATATGCAAAATTTCTATCATGACTAGCGTTTCTCTCTATCACCTACCGTATTTCAGTCAGTTGCTCGCCATAGATTCAAAATGGTTCTCATATGTTTACCCTAAATTGTAACCGGGAATGTCACAGCTGACTGATTATTAGCTTGTGATTGCGCATGTAACATGAATAACGCGCACAGTTTATCCCCGACGTGGTAAGTATGCCAAATGGTCCATTATGTGCGTACGCCGGTTCAGCAAAACTTCCGATCAACTCTTGGCATTATACAACCGGCACAGTGGTACCGAATTTATCCAGCGTTACAACAGTTTTCGGGGTCGGCACCACACAATGACATTACGAGCCTTATTTCAGAGGCACCTGGGATCGAGCACTTTATCACACTTTCCTAAACGGTGAACCTTTCTTGTGCGATGTCTACCGATCTACTGATTTATTCAGTCACTGAGAGCCTTCTGGTTAGCTTGATGTAAACACAAACGCACGTGTTCTTTTTATACTGCGCCAACCAGTATTGTTCAATGGCATATGTATAAACATAGTTGTTGGCTTTTAACAACGCTTTATTAGTTTTCCACTTGCTTTATGAGTTACGTACAACTTCATGCTCATAGATGGGCTCAAACACAATCGATGAGCCCCTGTTAGGATACCAAGTCATCAACAGCAAGGTAATGGTTCTTATATCAAACCTATTTTTATTAAGTAACCTAAAGGAGGTCTACAATAACGGGAATTTTAAAGAACGAAAATGTCTCCCTATGAAAAGCTACGCTGACGAAACAAGTCGTGTTATTACATAATGAATTCAAAATAACTATTGTTTAAGAATAACTTTGCGATCATAGATTGAATGTGCTGTAATCAATAGAGCCATGATCCGTTCTTAGATTCAATAAGAAATACAGTGATCTTACAGTCCAAAAAAGGGTTACTTCGAGTCGGAAGGACATCTTGATATATTGATTGATTGAAAGAAGAGTATAAACCAAAGTGTGCTTGAAAACACAATCATGTGAACCTTTTTCAATAAAAAACCCACCGCAAAAGGCAAAAGAAAATCACAAAATGAACCAATATAAAAAATATGTTTTCAATGAAAGTGGTGTGACAACCAAGATCTCGTTGGTTAACGCAAGTGATGGAAAAGACGTACAATGCCGCTCGACTGCTGGTTCTCTACCGGATATTTTGTACTATCACGCGCAGCAGTCTTGATTCGGAAGATATTAGTGTTACCTCCCACTGCATATATTCCTCGCAACGTATCTGCCGTCCGGGACAGAACGTCTTCTTTCAAACAGAATGCGTGAACATGTCCCGAAACGCTTTGGTCTTCGCTGAGGGAAACTACCTTCCGATGCAATAACACGGCATTTGTTAACCTGCGGTCACCAAGTACCCAAATCGTTTCGAGTCAATAAGATACCTCTGAGTTCACGGACTTGGCCAGTCTTGGAAGCGATAGTTATTCATTGCTTGAAATCGTAATTATATGATCAAATAACAGTTATCACGCAACGGTCGTTGCTATGGTAATTATGATGTAACGCTTGATGCCACCCTAACATGGTGTGTGTCAAGACCTTCCTTCCCACTTCTTCAAACGAACTCACGACATTTCTGGAACCAGCTTAGTGTCATCAAATTTTGTCATCTAACCTGGCCTTAACCCTTAACCCAACCTGAATCACACAACGCATTTGTTCACCACCTTGTTGAGAAAGCTCATTTTACCTTCCATATATCTTTGTTTCACATGATTACATAAATGTGCGTTTACAGCTGAATGAAACCACGCAAACTTCATGGCCCATTTCAAATCTACCCACATATATCTTGTTGTGTTGAAGAATTGCAGTCATTTGAACGTTGTGGTTATGGTATTTCTAAAACGATAAGAGCGTCTAAAAACAAGCAATAGAAATAACACCAGTACCACGAGCAGAATATGTGAGGGATATTGTTGGATTTTCTCTTGAATTAGAGCTAACTTAAGTAACGCTTCCACTAAATGTTTTCTTGTTGCAGTTCGTACTATCTCTATGGTACGACAGATTCGTCTATTTTCTTACTTCAACCAGATTAATAAAGCCGATCCACACAAGTATATCCGAGAACGCAACACTGCATGGCTCGGCTTATGTCTGGAAGCTTACTGGATAATCATCCATGTTGCTGTAAAAATTCAATTTACTTGTTGTTGTGTAACTAAAAGCTTTTTAATATTCATATTTCCTGCCTTGTCATGTTATAACTTCAGCTGCTGTAACATACACTGGCAGAACCATAGGTTTGTGAATAATTTGTATACATTTTTTAGTTATGATCAAACAGAACACTTTTCCTTCGAAATAAGTCCCAAGAGCAGCACACAGGATGAAACGCAAGCATTCAAACATGGAGCATTGATATAGAGAAAAATGATTTCGCCCATACCTGTTCTCCGGGTTCATTTTTAGGTCATTTCGGATACGTGCTGCCATCTCTTGTTCTTACTTGATTGTCATTACTCACTGACTGACACTTTCTATCAGATCACGTGGACATTCTGCTGGAAAATGTGGTCGAAGGACAAGATTTCAATTTCAAAAAGATGGACCCTGGTGAAGTGAATTCTCTAGGCGAACCTTATGACTACAGCTCGATTATGCACTACGCGAAGGGTACATTTGCCAAAGCCAACAAAGATGAAACTATCCGACCAAAGGCTTGCTGCCCTCGACCACCGATTGGACAGCGGATTCAACTCAGTCCGGGTGATGTTCGTCAGACAAACAAGTTGTATTCTTGTCCGGGTAAGTGTATTCTACCACGAGGATGAAAAGTGAACCATGCTTCAACAAGATTGAATTGCATGCGGATTAGCTTTGTTCTTTAGCTTTCGCGGTTTAACAACACAAAGCCATATTTACTTTGGCAGTGCGTCAAAGTTAATACTAAGCTTCACCTTACACTCCGTTGATCATTAGAATATTCTGGCTCTACTCCGTATGCTCCACGTCTCCCAAACTGAATATAATCTATTAAGACATCAAGTAATCAATATACTACACTTTTTAGCTGTCACATTCTGTTTCCTCGATTGGTTCTTAATGAAGGCACTGTGATCTAGATAAATTAGTACTAACATGTATTTCTTTTGAAAAAGAAAACAATGTTTTCTTCACACCTCTCCCAATGGAGAAATACTTCATGAATTCGTGCTTGTTACATTCAACAAAGCATTCTTTGTTGAACGCATCCATGGTAGAAACTTCATTCTCAACGCTTACAATCATAGTGTTGATATATACTCAAGTATATAGTGTTTTACTATTTCTTTGGAAATTATGTTTTACCCGGCGCAACTCCATCAAGAGTGATGCTTCTGGTACTGTAAACCATAATCAATCATGGGAAGGAACGAATAGGGCAGGGCAACAGAAGTTCATCCTGCTTAAAATCTCAGCCGCTTAATTCGAACACTGAATATCCATTTAGATTTGTTCAATTTTCCATAACTTCTAATCTTTCTTACTTGTCCAGAAGTATTTAGAAACTGAGACTAAATCCAAAGATATCATCTTCAATAACATTATGCATACGATATGCATGAGAAAATCAGCTAGTGCCGTAGTAAGCCAGTTACCAGGTTTTGCATGTTCCCATCCACTTATTGACAGGCATATTACACTGTGTATCTAAGTTGATGTATGTCAGTATTCTATAGTGCAATCTTCAAACGGGTTTTGCTTTTATTGACACCCTCTTGGCAAGAAAGTTCACCTCAAATGTTCTTTACCATCGAGCACGAGGAAAGGAGAATTCACAGGCATATGTGGAATGCCGGGATGGTTAGATACCAGGACTTGGCTCATCACTTCGAATGTCACGATTTTGGACGGGGCTAGCGCAAAAAGTTGTTCACATGACTTCACTATTGTGAACCCATGAAAGACTGGTAAAAATTGTTCCAAGTTCTAAGCATATAACTTATCTCTAATCACTGTTTACAACTAAGTATAGCTGGAAGTTAAGAAGTCTACCATGCTTCTGAATATTGTTTATCCGTTGAAACGCATAACTCTCAATTCTTCTTTTATAAACGATGTTCTTTCAGTCACAAACCTGAGTTATTTTACGACATTCAATCAAGAATTAAATCGGTGATTGTTAATCGTCATCTACGATGACTTGAACGCCGTCTTGTTGATCTATTTTGTTAAACATTGCGTGGGATGAACGGTTAAAGATGTGAGTCCCAGTCTCTGTAACACTAAAGCTAAGTCCAGAATCTTGAAGTGTCAAGCCATGAAAGGTTCTCATAGGATATGCAAGTTGCCAAGTCAGTTAAAAGGTGGTGGAATAGTTCAATCGTCTCCAGAGCGCGGTGTTTAAAACAGATTTAAATACTTGATCATCATTTTCTCCGGATAGAGGGAAATGTTTCATGATAAAACAAACCGAATGGCACCAAGTTTACCACAGATTAATAACTATGGCACCGTGAACTTATTCATTTCTTTTTTATGGATCGAATAAGCAGCAACCGGTCAAAATGCATGACTACTGTGTCGTGATTATTTTCAATTAAACTACGCGCTATTCAGCAACAATTGTTAGTGGTTGCCTGAATATGAACAATAAAATCTGTTGGTAATTCTTAAATAATAAGGAGTCAAATATGTCATAAACTGACTTTTCGCCGTCAACTTAGCATTCACTCAAAATGCTTTGCTATGTGCATAATCAAACTGCATCACAGATTGTTTTTTAGAGTTGGTACTTTAAGATTTCCCGGTTAATCAAATAAAGTAGAACACAAAATGAATGCACGCTAAATTAGGTAAATCTCCAAATTTGAGGGAAAGAACCAACTAATCATCGTCATGACGCCTTTCTGCCTAATTAAACGCCAATCACCTCCGAGCGCCCCCCCCCCAGCAACATCTGACTCAGACAATTACTGACCCATGACTACATGGGTGGTCAGATAAACATAGCTTGTTTACTCCATAAAAGGTTCGTCGTCTGTGATGGTTTCTTCGTGCTGCTCCGGGGATATGTTCGGTCTAAACAGAAGGAAGTGCTAAAGAATGTCACCTTTGACTAAAGACAACTGAACCCAAGATTACTCTTTATAAATGACTCATCAAAGCGAATAAACAACTGGATTCCAATGAGAACTGTATTCATGGGTGATATTGAGAGAGAGACAGACTGAAAGAAGATAACACTCATAGATAAAGTCCAATCATGCAGAAGCAAGTGGATCGGGTATTAGCTATACAAGCCATAGGCAGATAAAACTTGTTTGGTTTTTAAACTAAGAGACACATTATAAATATAGCAGACACCTTCATGGCGTTGGCACCGGAAATGGCATTCAAAATAACATAGTTCATAATAGCCCTTTCTTTCAGTACACTGTTGTATATGAGAGAATTTCATGAATATAGTTATACTATCCCTACTTCCGCTTAAACACGAAGGTCTAGTAAACATCCACTCTGTGGCTTCGGTTCGTTCCTGAGTGCATTTGACTGTAAATTACTATTGTGGAAAATGAGCAACGTGTGAAACAAACGATAAATAACTACAAATGAAGATGAGCTGTGGGGATTCAACTAACTTGTGAAATGCTTTGTGATCAAAGTCGAACTTAATTATTTTACATCATTTACTAATTTCATTTTGAACCTGGTTTCCAGCGACGTTTGGTAAATAGATCCATATAAGCTCATTATGTCCTGATGATGAGTGATCGATTGATTGATTTCATAAATTCCGTTCTAATTATCTTGATGTACACGCACTTAGCCGTAGATTTTGACCTGTCCGTGACACTATAGGGTCTAAATCTGAATACTTGAAAACGGAGCGGACCACGGTATAACGCAGCATATCACGATCGCAGACGTAGGCACAAACATGCGTTCCAACATACTTTGTCTGGGTGACAGCGGGCCAAATGTTTGTCTTCGTGTGCGGGTATGTTTGGGTGGATGAGTGTGATTGTGGTTGTGAGACAGGGGTACGTTTAGCACTCGCTAGTCCACGCGACCGATGGGACCTATCGGCAACTTGATGCAACTGATGTACAAACAGTTGGTTTGGTCGATGTACAACAAACAATATTGCCTTCTTTTAGGTTTTTGAGGTCACTGCAAGCAGCGGGAATGCATACATGGTATGAATGACTCACCAGGTGTAAATGTGCATCTGTGAAATGGATGCACCCACACACACTTCTCCATTGCGCGCTATCCAGTGTGTGGGTGAAGGGTGGGGAGATATGACAAATTCCATATAGGCTCATATGCAAATGCAAACACATTTATATATTATTAATTGAATCATTTGCAGTTTTATTGATTGAACTGTATGCATTCAAGCCAAAGTGAGAGAAATATCTGTTTTTCATTTGAGTAAACTGGGCTTAAATTATTTTTTCTCCTCATGTCAAACTGATCACAAGCCAAATATGAGTCGCAAACGAAAAGAAGGTGGTTAAAAACGCTTATGAAATTAGAGGTCCCATTATCGCAGAATACGAAGAAAAAGTGGGTTTTTAAAATTTTGTATACTGTAAACTGAATCCATGTTTCCGACAATTCTTTTTGTGGATGCAGAAGGGAGAAGAAAAAACGGGAAAAATGGTTTTCTCTAATCCAGATGAAAAACCATGTGTTTATATAACTTCACTCAAATGACATTAAGCAAGAGGATCCCATCTTCTACTGGACAAAAAAGGTCTACGGTGGCAATCAATGTGCAATCATACTCTCGCTGTCTGCGCCCAAGAATTGTCAATACGCCAGTCAGGATTTAACCACAAGCATTAAGCTTCATCAGTTATTCGAACGACTTACATGCATTTTTGGACCAAATTGTATTGATTGTGTGCTATGAACGAGCCCTGTGTGCAGAGAACGTAGACCCCAACACTGGGAAAACATTTAAAACAAACGATTCATTATATTGTTACAATGCTGGCTCCGAATCTACTTCTTTTTTTGGTACGCGGTGAATCATGCATGTCTTTTCTAATATCATTGTGATGTTGTCGGAAGCTGTCAATTTCACTGCACACTTGAAAATTTTAAAACCAACCTCGTTTACCTATAAAAGTATACTACTTTCCCATCATGTATTTAAGTCGAAGGCCAATATTGATTTAAAAGAATGGTAGTAGAAGTTATTGGCGTGCTCTTCACCAATATGCTCTCGCTGGATGCCATCAATAGTTACATAACTGTATGGCAACTGTTATGCAGTGTTATAAGTAGAAATAAAGTGAACGAAACCAATTTAGTTTTGTTCATTTGTTCAAAAACACGGCGTTATAGAAGACAACGAAAGAAACATTTGTTAAACATTTTCTAACGTTCTATACTGTTTCAAATTTCAAATTGAAGTGCCTAGTAAAACTAGCTTCATAAACCTCCAACCTTTACTAATTGGAATAAATAGAGAATGTTTCCAAACAATTTACCTTGTTAAAACTACAAAACCTTCATTTCCGGAATGAAAAATTGCTAATACAATAATTATTAAGTTGATTTTACGGAATGTAACTATCTTTTCCGTTTTGCGATCTATCGCACGTCCTACAACTTGACAGTGCTTGTCAGAAGCAGTTGACGAAATTTTTCGGTTACTCTCAAATGATTTTAACACGCATGTGTATTTAGTCCTGTTAAGCGGGTTAGATGAATAGCTATTATTTGGTAATGGTTTACAGATTATAAGTATTCCTCTCTTCAAAGAGGTATGCATTAGATGAATTTTTATTCACTTTTATTCGCCTTCATTTAGTTAATCTGACATCATCATCTCACTAGTCGCACACATGGTGTTTCAACTCGTCGTCATGTGAGTTCATGTTAGTATAAATCATCCGATATTCATGTCATCTGGCAGTACTGTCCATTTTCCGTTCACATCGACAACGTTGCCAAACTCAAAGCGCTTCCCTAGCCTCTGCATAGATCTCAATCAAATACTAGCCATCCGTCCAACGTCCTCAGTCGATCAGGAAATCCTTCGTTCTTATTCACTACTCTAGGGGAAATTGGATTTCTCTCAAAATGCTCAGGCTTATCGTCGTAACTACGTGCTCACTTATTTCATTGTGACAACACACCTGGTTTCGTGTAAGTGCGCAGTTTAGCCCCAAATAATGCATGTTGATCACAGTGTGCAACAAGCTTCTCAATCATTGCAATCGATGCGGAACAGCAACTTATTCTATCCGAGTTTCATAGTTTCGTTGACATTTTATTCACTTGACTTGGCTACACACAAACCTTCCGTTGGTTATGTCGCTTCTTTTGCTTACGGTCTATCACGACCGTCTGTCGTCATGTTTCAGTACAATTTAGCTAACTGGACTCGGATACAGATATGTGCATTTAACCTCCAAACACCCATATGACACAAACTGCGTCGTTTCCCAGGTGATCGTTTCTTTGGCAACAACTGACCACTTGACCACTTGAAATGTCGCTACACAGAAAACCACGCTGAAAAACAGAGCTTGGGATTTTTACAATAATAAAGATGAACCATAGACCACGGTATGAAGTATTTCTCTTTTCTTCCCGGTTTCAGTTAACCATTGGTGCATTTTGCATATGAGGTTTTGCTTGCCGAAGGCCGAGTTTCTTCTTTCCGATGGAAATCAAGTGTTGTTGACCGGGAAGGCAATTAGAGGAGTAAGTACACTACGCTGACTTGCCGCAACGAACCGTAAAATAAATGGGATGCTTCAGAGTGATGCAAACCACGAATGGAATGCGTTTGTTGGTCATGCTAAAAATGCAATTCCGACATCCGTATTCTTGTTGGGTACAACAGCTCCCGAAAATTGCTCACGGCCGCACAATATGGTTTACGACCGCTGTCGGAATACCCCGCATTCGTCGGGTAGCCGTAAATCATACATTTCTCCATTTGCAATTGAACTTCGCGGATGCTGATCAAGTTGGTGTCTCTCGCGGTTGTGTGAAACAGCAGTAGAAGCTGATTCTTAAAACGGATATGCAGGCGGTTAAAAGATGCGTTGTGTTAAGTGCCTGTGAGAACTCTGTGTGGTTACGCTATTCATATTCCCCTCATTTGGGAACTCTGCTGGAAATGTAACAGCTTTGAATGTGAAAAATTGGATTGATTTCATTTTTGGAGGCCATCATGTGACTATTAAAGTCTTAAAGAAATATCGATGGACAAATATATTTTATAAGGCCGAAAATGGTTTCAAAAATGCATTCAAAGGCTAAATGAGACATTATAAAAGCTGCATTTGAAATCAATGGTGTACTTAATTACCTGGGGCACTGATTTACGGAAGAACAATCTCATAAATTAATAATAATTAAATTTCACTGGAGTTGTGAAACATTATGTTCTGTTGAACAAAATAGCAGTGTTGAAAATAACCGACTTATGTCAGAGTGAGTAAGGAAATTACCGTAGACTTATTGTGGCTAAATACAGGACCGAAGAAATCACATCGGATGGTGGTGAGACATTTGCGAACAAACTGACGAAAAACAACCAATCGGCGATACAGAGTTCGATGCATCAGAGTTAAAAAATTCCATTTTCATTACTTTATCAACCCGCATGATTAAGTTGCTGTTTACCTATTGTAACTAGATAGCGGAACTTCTATCGCTTTATAGCCTGATTAATAAACTGCATTTATTCAGTAACACCATGGTGACTATTGTTCCTGTGTTTTTTTCTAGTGGAATGACTGAGGACAGCTGGTACCTTCAACGGTAACGCTGTTCGTTCTATAAATACATCATAAATACTGCAAGCTCGTCAAACTTCGACAAATACAGCTTTTCGCACTGGTCCGTCTATTTTCTACGGTACCCACTTATGAGCCTTCAAGTGTGACCAAACCATGGCTATCTAACAACCACTCGGTAACGTATCACTTGCATGGACCAGCTGATAAAAGAAGTGTTTTAAATCAATAACCATTAATGGGAATGGAGACTAAACCCACCAGCAGCATATGCGAACTAATATCGGCCAACATGTACCATACAGTCTGCTTGCATGATCAAACGCAGACTCTGTGGAGTGCGATTCCATCTCTGTTTAAGCTCCGTATTAAAATTGAGAGCCACACCTGGATTTTAAAATCCATTTCCAACCACCATATACCTTGACTCAGAACTAGGCCAGTTCCGTTTTTTGTGAACATGTGGAAAAAATTTGTGTGCTCGTTAGTCCATTCCGGAAATTCCTCAGTGGTGGCCACGTGCACCCGGAATGCATCCTTCTGTGCAGATATTCCGTTTCTTCATCTCCGTGGAGAAGCAAACAAACACACACTGAGCTTCATAGCGCATCCGCATTTGTGCATTCCTCCTTTAGAACCGATTCATCGCATTCATCTTTTATTCTCCATTCTCCGGCTCACTTGCACAGCAGGTGTTTGTTTGCACCACGCCTCAGCTCCGGATTTTCACTTTGAAAAAATTTCCCGCAGTCGAGCTCTCTCCGTTCAACAATTTTTGATACACTCGGAGAACGAATGACTAAGAAATTTCAATTTTGAGCTAGACCGATTCGTCGACTGGCTTGTGCAAAGTGGTTTTCAATAATAGGAATGATGTTGTGATGACAAAGCTAATCAGTTTTCATTCTGCTACGTTTAGCAGGTATTTACGTCGAGGAATCACTTGTTTTTTATCACTTTGGTCAGCATATATTTTGTCGGTCTGCGTGTACCCAGTGTTACAAAGTTAAAGATTAAGAATACCATATTATGGTGTCCG
Organism: Echinostoma caproni; assembly: GCA_900618425.1. NCBI lineage: Eukaryota > Metazoa > Platyhelminthes > Trematoda > Plagiorchiida > Echinostomatidae > Echinostoma > Echinostoma caproni. The sequence continues at coordinate 42,220 of UZAN01039384.1, read as the reverse complement.
TGTTGAACTATACGGAAATACCGCCGAGTAAAATATATTTCAGTTTTGAACGATTGATTCCTGTTTTATCGTGTATCCATGACCAGTTAATCGATCTTCATATACTGTCTTCGAAAAGCGAGATCCACTGTGCATAGTTATCTTATTTCTGTCTAGACTAAAAGCCAAAGAAACATGTTGATTGTAAATTAGGTTGTCATTTATAATATGTTTACCTGTTTCATACGTCTTATTTTTCTGTTATTAACCGATCATCTAATTTACCAAGCAAGTTGGACTCATTGAATCAAATCCTCACCCATCCTTATTATTTGGCTTCGGTTTTTACTACACAGCATGCGGTCGCACACTACTAGAACCATCTGGAAAATTCTCTTCTCCTCAGATGGCTTGGAAAATTGAGGGTGGATTCAATACGGTGAATTCTTCTTACCTTCCGTTCTCTGTTGGCCTGGAGCAACTCTATCACTCAGGCAACGCATTATCCGTAGCGGACTTGATTCCTGATGACAACAGTCATATACATCAACCGTATCAGCCACTCACCGGTAGCGGCCTGGATGTCATGGTTGATCACAGTCTTTCCGGAATGGTAAACGACCAGCCTGTACAGTCTGAGCATAGCCAAAAGCCGCAAGCTTATCCGCCTCTACTTCCTTCCCAACTATCAGTGAGCGATAAATTCATAATGGGCGGTGATTTACTCAAGTCCAGTATGCCAACCATGAGCTCATCAGCTGCTTCTCCGCCTTCATCTGCTCTGGGCTTTACCTCCGCTGGCCCTATTCTTTGTCAGTGGCGTATCAACGCAGCGTCTGGAGAACGTATTCGTCTGAATTTCACCCACATGGATGTTGCTGGACCAGTGGGCTCTAATCCTTTATCTTCAAGCATCATGTCTGAAGTGAATGGAGTACATCGGTCTTACGATATGTCCAGTAACTTTCAAAATCCAACGTCGTGTATGAACGACTACATTGAAATTCGTGACGGTTACTACTCTGGATCGCGACTACTGGGTAAGATATTGGGGCTATGACCAAAAGGTTTGATATGAAAGCTCGTAGTTTTGAACGAATAGTTCCACTAAATGTTTAACCTCAATTTGATTTCAGGTCGATATTGTGGTCAAACCATTCCTCCGTCCATATTGTCTACTGGATCTCGTCTGTGGCTAGAATATCGACGCTCTGCTGGTAGTTTGAGCACCGGCTTTATTGCTGATTATGAGGGTAAGTGTCCGATAACCAAGATCACCATCATCCGTATCCAAAGTAGGATATTGAATAACGCTTGAATTCAATACATATGTTCTTGGCAAAAGCTGTCAATACTCTTCAGAGCATTCCTAAGCAACAATAGGCATGTTGAAAGAACCCAAGGAAATCAGTTATGACTCAAGACGGATATCAAAACAGTTAAGTAACAGTTTCAACAAAAGGACTGAAACTTTGGACTTTAAAAAACAATAAACGACAACCTGGTCACTTGTTTGTTCAGAAAAATTACTAAACTTTTTCTGGGTGAGACGTTTATTTATGGAACATGAAATACACAACCATTATTTGCTTCGGTAAAGAACTGAACAGTAGTTAACTTTGGTTCTCTATTAGTCATTCATTTGATGAATTCAAAATTTTGAATTCAAAAAATTATTTAGGCTTTCAAATGTTCTGCACTTATCCGATAGTGGTTTACAGGTTAGCACCAAAACTGTGAATTTATTATTCAAATATAATCTCTTTATAAAAACGATTAACTGTTCTAACTGCTATTCATTCCAATATAAACCAAAGGTTTTCTTTTCTTCTACAGTGAAGACAAAAGATGGTTGTAAGTGTTGATTGTTGTGAATTTTTAGAGAGACGTCTATCGTCATCGAAATTTGCATTTCTTCGATTCTTCAATAATGCAATATCAACTGCCTAATTTATTGGACATAAAATCATTTGATTTATTGTCTAGCGATTTGTGTGAGCTTTTGCTGTTTCCAAGTAACCATGAACCATCAACAACGGACGTTTAGCATCTCAAGTTGTGCGCATTGAGTGGGTTTGCGGTTAATGGCGTTGCAAATTACCGATTTTTACCGGATGCAGGATCTCTTGTTCTCGAAAACTGATGTTTTCATTCCCATTGCAATGACCAGGTGCTCAATTTACATTTGTTTGAATAAATCACTAAGAGGGACGTGAAAAAATCACACTTCATTGCACACTTAAGGGGATTGCCAAAAAATAACCTTCTTTTCCGTTAGAAATCCAAACTACAATTTGACCATGACCGGGGACCCATAGAATGAGCAGTAAATATTTTCATTGGCAGAATGCGTTTCTACCAACAGATAAATGCATGTTTACTTTTAGTTCTATACAAAAATATTAATTCCCAGTTGCTCACGGAAAGTGATAATGGTATTGCATTGGTCGAGTATGAGCTAAGCTTGTCGTTATCACACAATCCTCGTGAGGGCTTGGAGGTAAACGCAGGGTTTTTAAATAAGCCACACTTCTTACTTTTAGTTAACGAGTACCAGATTTTCATTAATCCAAACTATTTTGTATTAAACAGCACAATTACAATTCGACATATACAAAGTTTCATACTAAAATCTGACGTGTACTTCCAAATTGAGAGACATGACGCATGAACTCTATCAGTACTAGTACTTAGACAAAAATGCTTACTGGTGACTTAATGACTTAATAGGCTTCATACCAAAAGATAAAGAGATAAGCAAACACGAGAATTTCCAAAATTATAACAATAGGTGTTTTCCAGGTCCGTTTCCACTTAAATGATGCACGATTATATTTTCGGAAATTATTTTTCTGACAAATCATTCACTTTAAGAATATAAGATTACTGCCTGACAGTCATCCACGGAAATTCAGATCAAAATGTTCAGCATTTCTATTTATTTTACTGGAGGCATGCAATTAGATATGTATATATTTACATATTTGCATATCCATCAATGTGATTTTTAGATGGACATTGATAAACCGGATCAAGATATTCGATTTCAAGTGTTAAACACATCAAATTTAGCCATTCTGAAAAGGATAACTTCTGTCATTGTAAAAAGGTGCCCATGTACATTACCTGAAAAGGAGTCAGAGACAACCCTGTGATTCCCTACTAGTGTTTAGATAAACTTCTACTATCCGACCACATCCCTTTGGTCCATAGACCCCAGACTCGATTCACTGTGACTTGTCATTCTCACCTTAGACCACGGTAGACAGGTAAACCTTTTGAAGCGAAAGCGGCTTCGACGTACGGTGGGTGCCTCCTTTGGCATTGTTTACAAAGTTTCGTTTACCTGTACGAGCCCAAAGGGATAATCACCCCGCTGGTTTCTCGTTCAGAAACTGAGTGACTTCCAAACAAAAGCACACTAACAAATAGAAGGCCATAACATAAAGTCTATCAAGCTCTCGAGAGTGCGTAAATTTCCTTATTTCCCGGCACTCTTCCAAACCCTCTGTCTCTTACCCCTTCCCTTCTGCGCCTTTTTCTCTTTCATACAGCTATTTGTGGTGGTGAATTACAGATGGAAGAAGGCACTTTGACCAGTCCCAACTATCCGGAATTTTATCGACCAAGTAAAGAATGTGTTTGGCAAATAATCGTCCCCGTGGGCTATTCTGTCGCGTTGACTTTTCATTCGTTTCAGGTAATGTAATTTGCATGGCTCCGCCTCTTGTTTAAACAAAAACCGATCATTCAATAAACTAGCCATATCCGCCATTTGCAAACGCACAGACGTAGGCAATTGAAAGAACAGCTTGCCACTCTTTTTGGCCTCTACTTGAATCTCTTTTTTGCTCACACGTTTAGACCAATCTACCTCCAAAGCACAACACACAATCCACATATTGATGGTGATGATAACGGTTCATGATGGTTTTCCATTCATTTTATGCCTATTTATTAGGTTAGGCTTCTGACAAACTTGCGAGGTGAATTCTTATGAGAACCAGAACGCGACAGCCCTTCTTATATTTGCGCCCACTTTGTCGAACTTCAGCGAATGGTTTAGCTTAATACAAAATGCATTTTGGTCTTGCGCAATCTGTCATTTACAAGAAAAGAGTAAGGGCAAAATAGAGATCTATCGATGACAGATGCACATGTTTACGTTTGGCATAGTTCGCCTACTGCATAACTCTTAATACCATATTTCTTTAATACGAAAGGAATTGTGGATATATATATATATATGTGTATATTTATAGGCTGCTTACTTGTGAATAATGTGTTGGTGCCCACGTAAGGTAATTCCATTCAATCACATGATTAGGTCGTTTTACAGTACTTCTCTGTAGAAAACTAATATGTGGCAGTGCATTGAGCGCGAACATTTTCATGGGAAGCTTAAAGTGATATTTAGATTAAAGATGGGACACTGCTGAGATTGTATGATCAACTGAAGAAATTGTCTCAATTCGAAAGATAGTAAACTTAAGTACCTGCAAAAACAACTGGTGCGGACCCGAAACATCATTTATAGTCTAACTCGTTGGAGATGCTGATAAAAAGAAACATGCAGTGAAATCTACGTAGGCCGCGAAGTGCAGTCGCAAAGTGGCTGAATAAAATCAACCATACAAATTCGTTGACTCGATCCCGACACTTCAAGAACCGTTGGCAAGAGTGCTACTTAGTTCAACACAACCCATGATCAGTAAATTTATCAATCAATCCTTATACACTTTTCAAGCCAAGGTATTTGGTAGACCCGTAATTAGGGTAGGTGCCTTTGTGCGATGTTGATAGAAAACATTTGGTACTCGTCTGCACACTCCCTCTCCAAAAGATAACACTTTTGCGGCATTTTATGGACGACACAAGCAAAATGTGCCTGCCATCCAGTACTCAGATGGGCGGACAATTGGCTCTGTCTGTGAGGTCCTGCGGTATTTTCTGAGTGCCAATTTTCTTGTTACTCAGATTATTAGGAACATTTTATTTTCTATAACAATGTTAGCACCTGAATAACAACTTGATGCACCTCAATGAAAGTCACTTTATTGGAACCCCATTTAAATCTCTTTCCAAAGAAAATTTTGATGCGAAATTCGACAAAGTTGATTTTATTCTGGTCTGTTTTAATCTGCAAAACCAATTATTGACCATAATCAAGTTTTCGTCTAATTCTGTCAGTGCCTAGATTGTATAAGAAGCCTATCTAATCAGGTAGCCAAATATTAAAAACTCTGTTTCGATTTTCATACTTCGAAAGTTCTGGAGTTATTTGGCGTCGCTCAGTTGATATCGCCTCAGAACGGGGCAGACCATACCACAATCCTAAAAGGAAAACAAACTATGAAATCAATAAATCCTTAAGGACTATCTTAATGAACATTGAATAATATGAACAATGCTGATGGTTCCAGCATTTCCCATGTGCAATAATTCAATAAATCTCCCTCCAAATGAAAAGTTAATGAACGTAATGCCAGGAGTTTGGTGAAAATCACATACATTGAGACAAGATTCAAAATCTTGACCACAAAGTACATAGGCGTTTCGTGGGAAATGTAAAAGTTAGTTTTTCTTCACTGCCTGCAATCAATATTTGTCATTCTCTACAAATGAGATCCATTAACCAGATCAAAGTCACTACAACTGTATCAGTTTGAGGTACATAGATCTGAACAAAACAAATTTCGAACAAACAAGAATGAGCAACCTGGCAGTCAGATAATAAAACGACTGGTCCATATAACCAGATATCAAAGGAAGATATTTTGTAGCCAGACTTTTATGTCAGAATAGTTAAGTTTTGTTGCTGTTATAACACACGATATCGTCTTAAAAACAATCCGCGTCAGTAAATTAAACTACATAACAAAAGGGGTGTCCATTTGAACAGAAGAACACTTTCTAAGTGCATTCCAGAACAGCTTTCCAAATTACACATTAATAGGAGTAATTTTTCCATGGACAGTCTTTTCGTTTGAGTTTGCTCAAGCCTCCGACTCTAAATGCTGTCTACCTCATACAAAAAAGAACCAGCTACAACTTATCCATTTTTTGATATGCATGAGCAGTGAGCGTGGCCGTCTGACAACCATGTCCACTTAGCTGTTTAGTTTATTTTTAACAGTGGAACTATGGTTCTCCCGTTCACAGCGTTTTTCTCCACTTTATCCATCTGGTTGCAGTTAGCAGACCAGCGTTAAATGTAAGCTTGACGTTCTTAACCATGTGATGTTTTCTCGTTCACTTGTTTTAGACGGAAATCTAAGAATATGGTGTGACTTGGTTAAAATCAATGCAACACAGTCAAATATTAACTTTTCACTTATCACTGTATTCAAAAATAGTTCGTGATGATCTTTGTTGTAGTAGTAAAACACTGGAGTGTCAAACATTATCCAAAAGCATCTTAACGGAGATCTGAAACCCTGAAAAAAATGTGAGATATCTAGCTGACATTCTGTAGAACTTGACATTTACCTATATAATGCAACGCAGGTGTTAACTATGAGTAAGACTTGGCATCCGCTGTTCATAAAGGTGACTCGGATCTCTTTCTCTTGAATTAATGGACGAATGATTGCCATACTACATATATGATTAAGGAGTGCCAAAGACCAGTGACAATGCCCGAGGACTATTCGCTGTTTCCCCTCCCACAACTGTCTGTTATTAACATTAGCAGCGCAGCTTTACGGATTTTATCATGTTCCTTGCGAGTTGGCTTCATTTGACACATCATGATTGGCTCCACTCGCTGTACACAGATGGAGCTTAATCCGCCGAGTGAGGGAAGATCACATTAGTTCACATCGGCACAGGTTTCACTGTTCCTTCACCCAAGTATACAGCTGAGATCAGAGTTCAAACATGTGACTTCAAACCACATTACCACCATGTACACTCAGAACATGACTGAATGAATCGTTCCAGTTTTATTATACATGTGTCCCAATTGAATTCAGAATGTTTGAATCCAGGTTGATATTTAGAAATGGACTGATTACAATAAATCCTAGGGAGCTTGCGGTGTTGAGTTATCCAAACATCTATTTTTTGATTAAGTGAGAAATATGCTTGCACTTTAATCAAAAAATATTGTCTAGATCGTAACACAATTGAATTAAGCAGTTAAATATCAAGTTAGGAAATTCAATTTTACTGTATTTAATTGACAGGAAACCCCCTAGAGTAATAGAAACTCCTAAAGAACTTCATTTGCCGATAACTGAAGTTCCTTAGGAGAGTTCAAATATGGCAAGACCAAATGCCGAGAATCGCTGTTTGTAGCAAGCTTGTCAAATGTACTTTGACGCTTTCAATTTCCATCGCAATATTTCCAACTTTGGATACATATTTCCTTTCAGTGTCATAGATGACAACTGCAATGCCACCCTTCCCATAGTGATAAATGTGCAATGTGTTATTCATATAAGAAGATCAGTTAAAAAGGTGGTACTTATGGGGCTGTTGCGCGGTAGACAGTCCAACTCCGCACCACGCCTTTCTACTGAGGCCTATTGCAAGTCAAATTTCAGGCTTTACGGTGTCGGTTTCCACAAGTGAACAGTTAATCCGCGTGACAACTGTTATCCAAGCTAAATTAAGTAAGTACAAATGTTACTACAGGAACAGGAATAATATCGCGTCAGTTTCTAATGACACACATCTGTATAAACAACCCTGATGTGTGAAACTATCAAATACAATCGATAAACTATAGGATAAAATGAACTGCTTGCTTCTGTTGGACAATGCTAAATCAGGCGAAAGGTTAATTTTTATATCATCCGAACGTATTTCAAACGAAATTCAATAATAAAATCGTTGTGATTTGTGGATAAATTGTGTAGCAAATTGTTATATTGTTGAAAAATCAACACGTACGAGGCACATCTGAAGAACAAAGAGCACTACAATTTGGGTAAACCGCGGTAGTTAAATGTGCGTCTATTCACCAACAGCCTTGTGACGACAAACGGGAGCATCGTACAAATAGCAGATTTGGTAGAATGTATAAGAATTTCTCCCATGGTGTCCCAAAACTTTCTGAATACATGTAATCTAGCCGACCCATTGAGAAGCTGAATTTGAACGCTTACATTTTTCTTCTTGATTTTGCCATATAAAATTTAACTGAATGTAGCAAATTCAGTATATTACTCTATTTCTTTTTTTGCTCGAAGTAATTTCAAATATCTGACGTTCCATGGAAATAAAATAGGTTACCTTTTACACGCACGCATTAGACATTCTATAATATCTTTGTTGGAAAAGTGGGTAATCAAATTTTCGGCTAATTATAATTTGTTTCTTAAAATTGATATCAACTCAGATTTCCTGTTCGTTTTGAATAGATGACAAGAGAACCTCGCTGAACAGACTTCTCTGAGCGCCGTAGGTAATAAATGTGCATAAATCTTCAGCATTTGTTTCAATTCAATTTTCTAGTCAAGTCAAATCCAGAAGTTTGAAGAATCTGTCAAACTACTCACTGTTTCATGGCATACACCTTATCAGTAAGCACTTTATTCAGCAAACAGCGAGTAGCATGAATTGATAACACTCCAAGTACCAAGCAAAATTATTGTTCTGGTTTTTAAAAAGAATAACAGTCCTAATTGATTTGGAATGTGTGTTCATTGTACGGTTTCGTGTACGTCTCTGGGGTTTTCGTAACGCACTTATTTGTCTTTTAATTTTCTGGTTAAAATAGTTGGCGGAACATGTTTAAACTGCCTTACAGAAACGCCAATGGTCAGGATTCATGTCATTTTGACCTGGATTCTGCTTGCTCAGGTAGTAATATACTCTGCGAAAACTAGTGATCCCACTTTATATTTATCAAACCAAAAGAACCAAGGAAGTAGTAATACTTATAATTCATATTCACCATTCATACCGCGATATTCAAATATTTAACTTAGGAATCGGTATATACTATGGCCGATTGACAATGAATCATTCAGTATCTTAGAAAAATAGCATATAGTTCATTGCAATTACTGAAAGTTTCAGTTTCTGAACGGTACTATGATCGTCATCTGATAGACGAAAGAACGTTTGAACTTACTCTCATGTAAGATTCTAGGAAACTTAGCCCGGGTTAACAAAACCTGATGCGATGAATTCGGTTATCCGTTTTGGCCCTAATCAAAGTCTGGTATCACTGTAACCGTGAGTTATTTTTCCTTCTTATCTTAGACTCTTATAATTTATTTTTCCGTGCCATATGTTGTCCATAACAGCATTATTGATGTGTTGTTTTGGTAAAAGCTTTTCACTTTCATATCGGTACACCTTGGATTAATGGCGATCTGCGCGGTAGAATCGTGACAACAGTGTTCTATCGACCGCCTAAATGGTTTATTATTATTAAGTGTGTACTTTTTCGATAAGACATCCCCTCCCTACACACCTGAAGTGTTTCTCATGGCTTACAATTTGGTCATTTCTTCGGTGCATGCGTGATTTTATCCAGATCAGTTGGACACGTTTAATCGATAACGGTAGAGAGCGAGTGGGATAAATGAAAACCTACCACAGAACGTGAATCAGTTTATACTGTTTCACATCCACAAAATCGGTAAAAATACCAATAAAGTTTGTATACATCACTGTTGTTAACCAGTTCCCAACATAAAAGTAGACAAACTCGACGTAAGAGCTTTGATTTTCAATCGTTTTTTCACCTTCCTAGGAGATCACTACAGGATAATTTGGCGTGCAAGCACCTACACACAGTAATCAGTATATTGTTAGTATTCTAAAAACCATTTTGTTTTGGACCATGAACTTGATGGACTCATCATATGACTATGAATTGGTACTAAACGCCGAATGTGAGTGGTGGTATAGACATTTTTATGCATAGGTTTATACTCGGCTATTGCACAGGAGGTTCACCGTGGTTCGAGTGACATAGAAAAACAATGCTGTGAACAAATAATGCTTATTCGTTGGAGTTGAGAACCAACGAATCAGTATCAGAACACTTATAGCATCGGAAACCTGACATGATTCAACCAAAGTAGTAAACAGTTTTGGTGTTGTTTCCAAATAGCAGGCTCCACAATTGGTGCCAACAAACATCGGTTGCACCAAGTCAGTAAAAACTGATTCACTTTTTTGACGAGTGTGATAAGTAAAAATTATCATTTTGAAAGAAAATCGCAGATCTATTCGACAAACAAGCATTCGGAGCACAAGAGCCAAAACCGAATATCTTTTTACTTTGTGTTTTTTCTATTTTCCAATCACTTCTAACTGCAGTTGGAAAAACATGATACGTGTGTGTACGATTATTTGGAAATCCGTGACGGACTGACTGAGTCAGCTACACTATTGAAAAAGTTGTGCGGGTCACAACTGCCCACCCCAATCAAATCAACCAACAATATGATGTACGTCAAGTTTGTTTCGGACAGCTCAGTGGAAAAACAAGGATTCACAGCAACTTTCCAAAAAGGTAACCTAAAACGAGTTAACCACCTTGTCGAAACCAGTCATGAATTGTTTTTCTTCTTCGTGTCTGGTTATCATTTAAATTGTAAAGAAAGTATAGAGTTCATCGATACAACGCTTTTTAAGAGGAGAGTTTTATTGACCACTGTAAACGATGCTTTATTTGAATAGTCTGTTAAGGATTCTTTGTTGAACTTAACAAATAGTATCTTATATATTTTTGGATCCGCATTTGCACGATAAAGCCACAGCATCAATTTATCCGTGAAACACACCCACTAAATGCATAGAAGTTACCTGTTGAGCCAGTTGAACAAACTGAGCATCTGACATCTCACAATAAATGCTCGTGGCCAGGTACATTTGAAGCAGTATGCGTTCTGATTAATCCGATGTGCAAGAACCAGGAGAACTCTGTAAATAAGAGTTCTTCGTATCTGTTCCCTTATCCCGAGCAGATAGGAGTTCCCTGAATCAGCTCCTGTGCTGCGCTCTCTCTCACATGTGGCATTTCCAATAACTTTGGTCTAATAATGAAAGGAGAGAACCCGTACTTTAATAAATTAGGCATAAATTGCCATAGTTCTTGATTGGTTGGTTGGTAAAGAGACAAAATGCTCTATTCACACTGATCGGATGTTTGTATCACCTCCAACACGACAAATCAAATTTAGTTTTCTCTACATGATAGTTAACCGGCTGACAAGAGAAATACAGTAGATGGTGATGAAGTGTTTCGCTGTCAAGTTCCTTGCCTGGTGTCTCCAAAATAATCAAAACTATTAACCCTGAGTTCACTCTGTCAAAATCTAACTTTGTAATTTTCATCCCAGAAGCAAAAGTTTCTCTTTATCATGATTTTGAAAGCATTACGTTACTTCTGATTTGTCAAACGATGGGATCATGATACGAAATATCTATTCGGATACTTCCATCACCGTTTCCTTGGGAATTTTCACAGAAAGGTGTTTTTCAAAATTTAACAGTGGATGGTGCACCTACCTGTGAAACGCAGCGTTTGTCATATCTCTGAGGGGGGGCACGCATAGCGTTCGATGAGTACATCTCGCTGGGTTTCGAATAAAATGACCTGGTGTTCATAGAAACCGCTCTTTAATCGAAAACTGAGTCATTCATAGGATTGACGCAATACATCTTAGTTCTTCGGTATGCCCTGTTCAATTTGATAGTCCAGAGAAAAATACAAAAAATAACATCTTAACTAGTTGTATGGCCTTCTGTTCACAGCAATGCTCAAAATTGATGACACATAAATACACAATGCTTTTGTTTTATAGAAGTATTCTGCAATCTGCTTCATTCAATTCATATGCTAGGAAATAACAATAATATTTTCCCATGTTTTCGGTCGATCTCCCATAAATGCTTTTCCTCGGTTACTGTCCACTGAGTAAAGTGTCAATTGGAATAACTTCAAACATTTCCTGCCTGAAATATAAGTGCCCTAAAAGATAAGAGCTTTAGCATATTGGTTGACCAGCTTCATTAATGTGATGGGTGACTAGCGCAACGGTAGAAGGCAACCTACGACTTGTATCTAAATCTCCCTGATGATAAAAGCGTTCGTTAGTTTTTTTGATTGACAATTTTATTTTGCATAAAATATCTGAATAACAAAGCGAGTAGCCATGATGAATTCGATAAGTAAAATTAAATTCTCCTTTCGGATGCCAGTTTTCGTTTGTTTTCAAACAACTGCCCTGTAAAGCATTCCGTAAAAAGTTATCATCCTGATTTTTGATTAATATTTTCACGAGGATGTGACATGACGTTTGTTTCTCAACCGAAAAGTTGGATACACATTGTTGATTAAAGGCGCCTTTCAATCATTAATATTAAATTTTTATAAAATCGTCCAATGTACAAATCTCCTTAGTATCCCTTACAGCAGAAACGTGAGCTCCTGGCCAGAGAATATTTAACTTTCTTGCCTCTTAGTGTTACGTAAAACAGCCAAAAGCCAGATTCATCTAATAAGATGAACTGTGTCGCTGGTCCTTGATTACCTGAAATTGTTCTATTCATCGTCTCTATTTGTTTTTCATTGCTTGAAACTCAAATGCGTGCAGAATTTGACGAATGCAAAACCATGAAACACGGATGTTCCCACACCTGTGTCAACACTCTGGGTGGCTATCGATGCCAGTGCGAAATCGGTTACGAGTTGCATCCGGACGGGAAACGATGCGAAGGTGGGTTTGAATTCTCGATTGTCTGCATGAACAACTAAGGCCGGAGTGATTGAGATCAAAGGTAGGAGAGACTAAATTCGTTGGTGGTGGAAAGAAGTAAAATGGTAAAAAATAGTTAGACAGCACTAAAATCATTGTTGATACAGCATTACATGTGAATGATCAAACTTAAAAATTCGAAGTGAGTAGTGGAGGATTTGATTCAGTTTCAAAGGTGAATTCGTCGTGTATATAGCAAATGAAGAGTGAACTGAAAAAGGTAAGAATTACTGAACAGCACTTTGGATCTGGTTGGGTCTTATCAGCAGTGTGAATCCATTGACCCAACTAGGGATCAAACCCAGGACCTCACGGGCATGACGCAAGCATGCTACTCACTCAGTTACCGGGCAGCTGTTCTGATCAGAAATTGAATCAAATCCTCCATTACTCACTTCAAGTAAGTAGCCAAATTGTGATTGTTTCCAACCGAGTCATAACCCCGGAGGCTAGTGCTGAGATGAACAGGCTCTGTGGCTCGCAACAAGCTCGCAAAGATGGGTTGTGCTATATCGCGTAAATGGAAAACGAAAAGCTGTCTGATCAGTTGCCCGGTGACCCAGTGGATAGCATGCTTGCGTTCTACCCCCGAGGTCCCGGATTCGATCCCCAGTTGGGTCGGTGGATTTGCATTGCTGATGAGACCCAACGAGGTCGATACAGCTGTCCAGTGCTTCCTAGCTCTTCAGTTTAGGCTTCATTTGCTATTTACACAACGGATTCACCTTTTCAACTTTGAATCGATAAAAATATTTACCTATAATTCAGCGCCTTTTCTTTTGTTCATAGCACCTATTCACCAGGTGGTTGTTCTAATCTGAAAAACTTTTAAAAGTCGATCATTTATTTGCAAGGTTAATGAGCCGTTTAATCAAATTCCAAAAGTGACTATGTAGCTTGAAAGATCAGTCAGTCAGTGGAACGCACAGCAACTTTTCAGCCAGTTCCCTGAAGTAAACCGAATCACAGTAAGTTCTAAACAAATCACTTTCATCCAACATGCAAGCACTTGACCGTAGTTATTTTCCATAAACCGCTCATCCACTTCGCAGGATATAGAATATTTCACCTGTTTCATCGTGGCACGTATAATACCCGTGTCAAATACCTCAACTGTTGCGTTGTCAGATTATTTACGTTGCGCTGGCGGACACCGGGGGACAACACAAACAAACGAATGCTCCGAAATTTGACCAAGCTGTTTTTCGTTCTTATTTACATTATTACGGCATGCCTGTCAAACAGAGCATGTTCCCTACACAATTTGTTTCAAGCATCTTGACAACAGATATGCATTGTAATTGCACTTGTATCAAATGCATTATACGTTTTAACAAATGATTTTTCAATGAAGTCATTTAGGCATTTATATGTCTTTCCGAAGCCTTTCTTTGGTTTGTTTTCACCGCAAACTCATGCATAAATCATTATCACTTTCACGGTCAAGTTTTACAATTATGTTACAACTGAACAAGCGTGTGTTGTAACAGGATAGCAGACAGAGGTATGTTGCCAAGTTCTTCTGTTCCGTTCCGGAGATCAATAGTTTGGTGGTCATGATCGGTTGTGTCTCTCTTGCTCCATAGTCAGTCATCTCTCAGTGTTCGGCTCTACCCCGCTCGCTAACACTCTGTCATGCCTCCCTTTACGTTCCGCTGTCTTCGTCCCAACGAATAAAACCACACCACCTGATTTGAACCCAATGTTTGCCAAACAATCTGGTGTTACAGACGCATGCGGAGGAGTCATAAACGAGGCCAACGGAACCATACAATCTCCGTCATTTCCAGACCTATACCCACCCAACAAAAATTGTATTTGGAAAATCATGGCTCCGCCAAAATCTACCATTTTTCTCAATTTTACTCATTTCAATTTAGAAGGAAGAAACGTAAGTAAAATTTTCCACCTGTTTTCAGTCATTTCTATTTATCGATTCATTATTCGAATTGATAGCGCAAATTTTAGATCAGTCATCCGGCACAAATTCCGAGAAAATGACCTTGTATTTTATAAAAAAAAGTAAAGAAGCACTGCTTGCTCAAAAACCGCCTATATTCAGCAGCAATTCTGCTTCAAGTTCTACAAATCGACGTTTACGTAAATAAAAAACGAAAATAAGTAATAATTAATTAAACGTCAAATAATTAACCTTTACTTACTACAACTATGTCTTTCTAATCGGATTATGCCTTTTCTTAATACACGATAGTGAAATTGCCCTAGTAATACAGGTCGGTTAGTGCATTGATCCAATAATACGGCGCTAAATCGCAGTAGCTTTTGTTACCGATGCTTTAATTATAATGAAAAACATAATTCCTCATTGAGATAAAGAGATCGAAAAAGCAGTCTAAATTACATGGTTTTTTGTCTTTACCGAATAACATGCAACCTATTCGTAACATGGATGCTCTCTGAGAATTTTCTTCACCCTAATGCTTGGCAACATCAAGAAACAGTCCTCTGAAGCAGAGAGCACAATTCAGATAATTTGTTTACAAAACACCTCTTTTGCATGGAATATCATTCAACAGCTAATCCCAGTTGCTTGGCTAGAGGCTCTAAACTACCAAAAATGTAAGTTTGTTATCAAATTGGAAGGGGTTTGATAGAACAAACAAAGTTGGAGTTTTATGATCATTTATCTATCGTCAAAATTTTCAGGTTGCGGAGTTGAAAACTTGGCAGTGACACAGTCTACACTTAAAGTTGATTATTCGAACACATAAGTATACGGCATATCGAAACACAATGTTCGTTTCCATGCCACATATTAAAGCGTTTGTCCAGATGAATATTCTCTTGTTTAGAAGCTGTGGGACTAGATAAAAATCGGGGATCAATCAGCACTCTGACCTTGGATTATTGATCATCCGCACAATTAGGATGAATTTAACAGATCGTTTCTTCGTAGAGATTAAAATCGAAAATAAATAACACCTGACCTACTTCAATATCAATGCTACAGTTTTAAGCGAAACATAAGTCAAAGTGATTTCAAAGAAATTAACAAGAGAAGTGTGGAAAAAGTTGTTATTTAAACCGTGTTACCCATCACATATTTGAATGGAAGTGAGAGCAGAAAGGATGCAGGAAAAATAGCGTCTAACGACGCATTCCGGAGGCAGAAATCCCAAACTGTTTTTATGGAGCGTCTCTCTTTATTTATCAGGCACCTAAATCAACATGGAAACAACTTAAGAATGTCATCCTATGGATGGCTGAGTGATCATGATCCAAACATCGGACCTCTTTCCATCTACAAAGGAAAGTAGCTCGTTTGGGTTTTAGTCTTGTCTTGCAGTCACCCAGTAGTGCATTCTCGAGGGATGTATGAATGAACTGCCTGAGATGTTTATTATTTATAAACCCAAAGATTACGAACCACACTCGGTGTGATTCAATCAAAATCAACTTAAACACTGCAATTTAGCCATTATACAAGAAATCTGTTACACCAGCTAGTCGATTTATCGTGCAAGAAGCTCTCTGCTTACTGGCTTATATTTTCGACGCATTTATTTATCTATTCAAAACAAATCATCGAATGTGAAACGGATTTTACCCTTCATCTCGAGCAGTGTATAACCGTTATCAGGCCTAATCAAACCACAATTCATCAATTTGCGTGGAAAATGTTTATCTACCTTAAACGAGGTAGGTATCTACTGTCAAGAACACATGTATTAGTAGTGACCACACAATTGGGATAGAATTCAAGTACAGTAAAAATTTTGAACTAAAAATGTTTGAATCAGCTAAACGATATGTAAAAGCTATTTGTTATGACAAAGAGCTACTGTGAAAATTATAAGAATATTCCAATGATTTAGTACGTTTTACCAGGTATGCCTGCTGATATGATTTATGGGATAAACGCATACACCAGACGATTTAGGTCACCTCTAACATGTATCCGTTATCATACCACACCTGGACATTTAGAAAGCTGCACACTGATACCCATTTTTGGTCGTGTACTAACAACTGGCATGGTCATTATGCTAAAAGAATGCACATGAATGTAATGTGGGGAAGAGAGAGAGTGACCGATGGACGAATGAGGCGAAGGGATGGAAGCGTGTGCGCAGCTGTTATGACCAGATTGCATTCCCAGTCTATGACGTTGTTCAAAATACGTCACTTCGAGTTCTCTTAGTAGAAGTTCAGTGTCTTTAACGAAGATGTATGAACTTGTGCGCAGCTCGGTGCCTTGTTCCGCACATGCTATTCTGTGCAATTAGAATGGCATACTTCACTCATTGTGAGCAGTTGACTTAAATACTACAATCCGAAAAGAGTTCAGGGTTTAAGTTCTGTCCGGTTTACTGGAGATTATGACTGATACCTGATACAAGCACGTGTATGTTCAGACATAAACCAGCAAAGCACAGATTATTGGTGAGAGTTAAAACCACACTCAGAAACAAATTCATTGTAAATTTGAAAGACAGAACTATGACATGATCAACAATTCCTGGTTGTCAGAACTAGAGTAAACGATTGGATCATTTGTAAGCGGTGACCCGTAATATGAACTAGTTAAATCACATTTTCAGTAAAACAATCTCCCCTCATTCTTTTATCTTACACAAGCAGATCAATGATAAATGTTAGTGAAAAGTATCCATCAACTTTAATCCTCCCGTAAGACATGGCTCATGTAGAAGTGAATTAACAGAATCGAGGCCATGACAGTTACCTTCATGTGATCTCTTGTAATGTGGCATACATTCTCTTAAGCTACCCTCTTGAAATGCGTACTATTCCCACCACTGACCTTGTTTGTCTCTGTCACATTTTTCCGGTCTCCATGAAATGCCTTTCTATTTGGAAAATTGTGTCCACAATTGACAGTCCTCATAATCCATGTTTAACAAACGGTTTGGCGGATTGAATGTTTTCGCGTATAACCAGCTACCTCCCGGAATTGGACATCTAACGTTGAAGGTCCAAATTATTAGGGGTGTGGCTGGTACTGATGTAACCTGAACGCAGCCTGCATTATTGCAGTGACACTTTGGGTAGCATCCCCAACAGTTTTTGACTGTCGTCTCATGACCACCATTCATCATCATTATCATCAATAACCTGAATGCAGCTGTCTAACGTGATCATTCTGGTTGAACACATGACAGCCGGGAATTTTTTGGCATTTCTGAAATCACGTAATTGGTTACGTACTGGTTATGAAATAAACGCTTCTTTTTTCACTGTCCTCAGCGGCCGCAAATAAAAATTGCATGTACAAACCGACGAATAGCAAACATTATCGAATTAACATAATTGCCATCCAACCAATAGAGTGTCCACCTAATTTGTTTTAAAGCGAAACCAATTTTAATGAACTGTGTCTGTTGTATGAAGGCGTTGAATAATTGCACAAACAATAGTCCCATGTGCGTTTTCTAATTGTTTGGGTGGAGGTAATTCATTAAAAAACGCTATCATTTATCTAACCATCGAGTGAATCCGAAATTTAACGTCATTTGTCCGGCTCGTCGTATTTCCGATTGCCTAACATCCTTTGGTTTGAAAATCTATCATTAAACTGCCCATTTAAAGAACTATTGGCGTCATCGTTTTTAGAGAAATGAAGTGAAGTAGACGTCGCCATCGTGCCCTCCAACATGTCCAAATTAAGTGCAAATTTGTAATAGAAACAGGAAACTGGCTTGTTTAGAAGTGGACGAATAAGAGAGAAAAGGGTCAAGTGATCCTCGGTAGTCAACGCGAAGAGTATTTAACCCAACTGGATACACAAATTCCAATGATTTAATAAAAGGTAAATCAAAGTTGACTGAAATTCAAAAGAAATGTACTCTGCTTAATTGATATGATCACATGTTGGTCGGCATATGATTCTTTCTGCGCGGAAACTGTAACTGCAAACGACACACTGTTGAACTTGCACAACCAGACACTCCTTCGCACAAGGCTTTGTTGTGACAACTAATTTTCCTGATAAATTACCAAATACAAAACGCATTACTTAGACGTTGCTCACTTGTTTTTTCTATTCTCCCGGGACCAAACTACTTCAACTTTAGCGTCCGGAAGTCTACATTCATTGGGCGGTCTTTCACATGCAATCCTAATGTTTCAAAATCCAAGAGTAACGAAGACTGCGCGGTTCACGCTATATACAACCGATCAGTTTTTCATGAATAATCACTTAAAACCTGCCGATATTTTGCGCGAAATGAAAGAATAAAAGGGTTACCATTCTGGTATGGAGCATCAGCCGCGGGTACATTCTACCGGCTGTTTATCAGTGTCTCATTCGATAGCTTCATGAATGTCATGAGATATATTATTACAGATAAATAAATATGACTGAGGAACTCATTCAACATCATCTATTTTCTGAAGAAATTAGATTATTAGATGGCATATTTGTGTCTTTGAAACCTGGTGGCAGATGGTCCCTGTGTAGCAAAAAAATAACCTCTCTTTTAAACGGTGAGGGAACTGTACATCTGCATAAAAGAAAACATTCCACAATTTTGGTACCAGTTTAATTTTCCGTAAACATGCATTAAAACTGTGCTACTCCGGTTGACTCATGCATCACAGCTCTTATATATATCAAACAGCAAATGACCAGAGGCTCTTTTTAGACTACCCACCAAACAGATAAAGTATAATGCTTTACAGGATATGTTTAGTCCCGCCATTTGAGTGCCGATTGGGGCTGAGAATTCATACGCAAATGAACTTTACATTGAAACAAACCTCAAAAAAGTTTAGCATCAACTTGATTTGGTCATGCAATAAGAATCTGAGTTTCTCGGATAAATGACAATAAATGTTTGTTTGATAAAAGTATTTCTTGGCTCACAATTAGTTTCTACTCGAATATTTTCACTGACCGATTTACATCATTCACTTCATCCATCGACCTCTCTCATCAATTACAGCAAGCTTGTAAATATGATTTCATCAATGTGTACAGTGGACCGACAGATAACCAACAGAAATTAGGCAACTTTTGCGGTGACAAAATTCCCGACCCCATCACATCACATACGAACGAGTTGAGCATTGAATTCTATTCGGACAATTCAGCACAACGAACCGGATTTCGGGCAGTCTTTTTCACCGATCGAGATGAATGTGCAGAAAACAATGGCGGATGTCAACATTTGTGTCGAAACACTATCGGCTCGTATCATTGTGCCTGTCGACCGGGATACAAATTGTATGGGAAATACAAGTGCAAAGAGAGTAAGTGTGCAGATTTCCACGTGTTTGAATATCACCTTAGGTGATTTTGTTGCTCTTGTCATCGAATTGTTTGTTTGAGGTTTCATCCACCCCGAAAAAGTGCTTTGTCATGTTTGTTGCGCGCAAAATATTCCATTATAAATAGCAAACGAAAAGATTTTTACCTCCACTGCAAACTTCACACGTGAAATGCAATTTGAAATTAATAATGAAACGCTTTGTTTTATTACACAAACTACAAAGTAGGCAAAAGTAAGCTTATTTCCCTCCATAAGTGTACAGTCAACATTTGAGATGGGAGCACATACAACTCAATGAACTCTGTGGTAATTCAGACTGAGACGACATTGTCACGGTGCTGATGGATTTCATGCAGTTGTTCCATTTTCTAATGCTATTTAATATTTAGAAACCGTCCTAACATTTTAGGCTTTACCTCGTCTCGGGCTTCCTTTCACAGCCTGAGTCAACCTAGGACAATCTTAAATCGGCTGATTGTTTTATTATGTCTGATTTTTAATTATCGGTCTCTGATTGATTACCGACGTTTTCTCCTTCGGAATATTTTCGAGAACAAGAAGGTCGTTATCATATTGCTCGAAGTAGATTGAACTGAATAAAACAATTCTTACTGGATAAGAACTGGGTCTAATTTTCCCCAACGTATTGGTACCTTTTACAAATTTCTTTAATGCCTTTTTCTGTATTTCATTACGCTTTACCCCTACCACAGGTTGTATTTGTTGATTAGTTATCAAACTACCATTAGTAGCTGTCCTATTGCACTTCGTTTCCGATCCCATTAACATCTCATTTGTTTCATTATCTAATCGCAACGGAAATCGTGCACTGCATCGGTCTCGTTTTAAACATCATCTGTAGTTGGAAGAGAACTAATTTTCTCGTTGTGACTGGTTTGTTTGACGTTTGTCATGATTCAACTATACGGACAAAATGCTTGCTCTCTGTTACCGATATCCTACCCAATTACGATCATCTAATTGATTTCCGATCTCCGAATGCTCATAACCGCCTTGATCCTGGTCAATCTGTTAGATAGACCCCCCTTTTGGAGGTCCACTGGGTGCTACTGCAAAAATTAGCTCACCTTGGGACTCAATTTAGATGATGAAGTTTTTTGTAACTACAATAGACGTCTAGCAAATGTGATGATGATTTTGCGTGTATACAGATTCCGGTCACTTTGTTCTCTTTTCATGTCAGAAGTTTATTAACATCCACAAATAGCATTCCCGTGTAGTGTTTGTCGACTACGACGACCAAAATACAATATTCTGCCCAATCACAATGACTATGGCCCCTTAAACCGGATGATCATTCAAAATACGGGGTTATTTCGTTATTCAATTATATTCGTACCGAACCACCTTATTGTATCCCTCAAATACGCTTCAATCAACAAGGTAGATAGGAACATGAATCTCCATTTGAAACCCATAAAAATCCATAAAGAATATTTCCCGGAAGATTTAATCAGTGTCTGATTGAGTCAAAGTAATTAAAAGAACAAGTGAATATAATGATAATTTGTGTTCTAAAATTGATGTGGAAAACTCTTTTTCGTATAAAACATTGAGTAGTTGAAATCCATTTATGCCACTGCGATTATTTTTTATCAGAGATATGAACTCAGCATTCTGATCAATTTTCACAACGCATTCTGGTGACTATCTGCAATTAGAGCATAAATTCTGATGTTAAAACGCATACTTTCGTTGACCTTGCCTCAGTAGGTGATGCTTTCGAATTGAATTTTTCAAATACTTATCTGAATAAAATTTTCCTCGTTGACTGCAAAAATTCCTTACAGGATGGAAAACCACTAAACAATTACAATAATTTTTTTCTCCTATTAAATACACAAAAGCACAAGTTTCAGGAAGTGGGACGACTCAAGCCATCCAGGAGCGGTCTGAGGACACACAGGAGGAAATAGTTAGGCAGCGGTAGTGAAATGCGAATATGTCCCGAGATTCGATAATTTTTATCACTTGAACACCGCTTTTAAGACAAACCTATTTTTTCAATAAGTTATCCTACTTTCCAAAGTCAATTGCAAACAGAGCTAAAATTCCGATCCGTTTATCTAAACCGCATTACAAATCAGTCTTTGCAATGATGTGGAATGATTATAGCTTGAGATGCAAAAGTAATTGTTGGTGTGTTCTTCGAGCTGGAACTATTGCTCGTAGACTTTTCGTATCCGGGCTAGGCGACATCATCAGTGCTTCCCCGAACTCTCACTGATGAGGTTGCCTAGTCTGGCTACGAAACGTCTACGAGCAACAGTTCCAGCTGGATGAGGACATTAACACAAAAACAAATCATTATTGGCAGAGCTTGAGTTTTAAAGACAAAATGCAATTCTTGGTTCCTTATTTCTAATTAATATATCCTCAAGCTTTACTGACTATTTCAAAATAATACTATGCATTTTAATAGCATTGAGTTAAGTTTATTACATTCACTATCAATGTTCTTCAGTCATTTCGACAACACTTGTGAAAAGGCTTACCGCCTCAAGAGCAATGTCATTCCATTCACAAAATAATGCTCTGTTTGCATTACCATTGATTCATTGTTTATTTGCACATGAATAATCTAAAGAAAATTTTATTCTTAGCAATATAGCTAATTTTATAGTGCTCGTTACACCACAGTGAGATGAGCGAATGAACAACTTTGATTCAACTAAGGCTATTGTCTATTTCGAGGTTTACGGCACTTCAATGCTCGAGCACTGTAAAAATACCAATTATTTCAATATTCAGCAGGTAACTCAAGTGGATCTAAGATGCCACTTGTGAAATTCTTTTGTTGAATTGATCTTTTCAGTTGCCTGTAGACTAGGTTCATGGTGTGTTTCTTCACGGCGTATCCTCCGTAGCATATTAGCCTTAGTCGGTCAAAATTGTGCATCGATTTGTGTACTGTACAAGGATTGCAGCAACAGCCACTTCCCGTACCGAATTTCTTTATTACTAAGCAAAGTCTGCGACCATAACAACAATAAAAACAAGGATGAGAATAATGGATCAAGAAGGGGAATCATGCATTATTGATGATTATCTATTTGTCGGATTTCCCTTGGTCTCCATCTGTGTAGTTTTGCCGAAGAATTATTTATAGATTTGCATAGTAAAATAAATTGTATTATGCGCGATATTGAAACTTATTTTTACACTGTCTTTTATTGATAACCTTTTTGAATGCTACAGAATAGCACTGTTGGTAAACAGATTTTGATAGAGCAAAAGTTTCCATCTTTGTTAAAATGAGTCAACGATCGAAATTAATGCTATCGATTACAGAGTTTATCTCAAAAAATAAGCCCACAAAGTAGAGTAACTGGCAAATACCGCAGAACCTGGAATAACACTTTCATGTTTCATCTCCTTACTCAAAATGAATTTGTGTCAAAATCGGCATACAACTTTTTCCTCTTTATCCATTGAAAAAATTAAATTTTATGAGGCCTCAGTTACTGCAAGTCTTTTAGCAGAAATATTCTTTGTACTAAAAGAAGAATTAAAACGTTTCACTGTCACNATTAAAACGTTTCACTGTCACCTTCTAAAGAATTATTTATTGCTACACATCAAACTAAAATGTTCAACCGATGATAAAATCGATGTACCTGTGGTTTACACAAACACTCAGTATCGGTCACCTCTCGTTCAATGTATCATTTGATTCTTCCGAAATTTTTGATAATAAGTGGTACGTCAGATATCAATCTGGACCTGAATTTAAAAATATTGAAGGATTTTGGTTTGAATATGCGATATATTTGCCTTGTAAGTTAATCCAAAACTGGAAAGCTTGGGCACACTGGACAGTTGTTTGGACCTGTTTAGATCTCGTTAGCCGGGAAAATTTTTCGACCTAACTAGGACTGAAACCTGTGACTGCGCAAGTAGAACGTAAGCTACCCACATAATTAAAATTGAAATTACTTTTTATTTTAGCGTGAAAGCCGATAACCACATACAAATATTTTTTCCTGTTTCAGGGGATGTAGAATCTGGTTTGTCCAACTGACGTCGCACACTGGCTTATCAAAAGCAAAGAATAGTAATGAGTTACTTTTAATTCAATCATTTTTTTCTAAAAAGTTCATGGAATGGTTCATGAGGTGTTCTATATTTTCTATATTCTACTTTGAAGAAAGTTTTCAGTAGTACTGGAAGCGGGTTTGAAATTTCATCGAATCCCTAAGGTTTACTTTTCTGCTTCAATCACTTCAATTTCTGCTACCCCGACTCTCATGCTTGTTCTTCGTGACTATTATTAAATCCATCAGATGTTAAAACCGGTTGTCAACAGGAAATCACTTCACCCGACGGTGAAATTATCACCCCCAATTGGCCAAACGAATACCCGATGAAGCAACAATGTCAGTGGAAAATCACAGTCACTCCGGGACATCGGGTTAAAATTGTAAGTCAAATCACGGTTCGTAATTCCATTCACACAAATGTGGTTTTTTCCTTGAGAGTTCTTACCTCATTTAGCCAGGCATGGTATAACTCAGTAAGCTCAATTCACACATTCAGCACTTATTTCGGTGAATTTAACGACGTGTCACATTGAAGTACCCTCATTTGCACTTTTTTCGTTGACACATGTCCGTTAAGATGGTTTGGAAATAGAGTTCTATTCCAGCCCAGTTAACTTTTCATTATTCAGTTGTTCTGCGTTATAACAGTGAAATACTATGCAACACTTCATATTAATCTTTCATGTCATCTCAAATTTTTTAATTACTTCGCACGTATTGTATAAGCAAGATGCATTGAAAAACTCAGTGGTTTTGCACCAAACAAACACTGGGCCATAAATTAAATTTCTCTATTTATTTTCTGTCTCAAAAACTTAATAGATATTCGCCGACTTTGATTTGGAGTCACATCAACAATGCACATACGATCGGCTGGTGGCATATGATGGGCTCAGTAAAAATGCTCCCATTCTTGGCCAGTACTGCGGCAGCCGCAAGCCTGGGCCAATTATTTCCTCACAAAATAAGATGTTCCTGACATTCAGTTCCGATAGTTCTGTTCAAAGGAAAGGTTTCAGAGCTCAGCACACAACGGGTAAGTAAATCCCTGATAGAATGCAATCGAATGGTTGTGGCAAATCAGCGCAACATTTCTGTAACTTTCGCTAAGTTGCCTTAACTACTATTAGTAGTGTATACCATTTGTTCTAAAAGTCTTTTGAATTTAGCGGCACAGTTAAAATAATAAAGGTTTGATTTTGATCAATAAATAATTCTGGATGCGCCTACACGAATAACAAGTGATAGCATGGTACAGTTTTTCATTAACTGAAAAATAAGGCAAGCATATACTGAAGATTTTTATCAACAGCTGACTTATGTAAGGTTATTCGTATATATTAGTAAAAAATTAAAATAAATGTCTTTTTGCTTCCTTTTGATATATTGAATCGGTAAATGTACAATTGAATTTTAAGAAGAAGGCGGCAGCCATGAAAAGACTGCCTGTGAAAATAAATAAAATTAAGGGTAAATTTATTGGGTAAAGGAAATTGTTCCTGTAATTGGTGCTTTGTTTATCAAAATAGAATAATCAGGCGAGTTGTTATCAGTGTTTAGTTAGCACTCTTCACATTGTTTGTGTTCTTTTCGTNATTTTGTCATAAATTTCATGAAGAGATAGGATCATACATCCCGTCCATCTCCCTTTATTTCAACTTCTTCAGTTTGTGGTGGACAGTTAACCGCTGAAACCACCCCGCAAAATTTGTATTCACATGCCAAATTTGGGGACCTAGACTACGAACCGAATCAACAGTGCTATTGGTCAATCAGCCCGAAATTCGACAATCAGACCGTCCTTCTACGATTTCTTTATTTTGAAGTTGAGGAAGAGAATTTATGCACGTAAGTTTCTAACGGACTCTTTACTCTCCTTCTGCTTAGTAGGTTAGTATAACTTATCTAGTACTAGAATCTATGGCAAGCATTGCGTCGATTGTAAAACATGGTCATATTACGGGAGTAACCATTAACATTGCAAAGTGCAGTATATATTATAAACAGGCTATGAGAAAATGCACAAACATTTTAAACATTCTACACCTCTCTTGATATTTCTCTTGAGAAGTTGGGTCAGCAACTTCAGACCTACTTTTAGGTTCTAGCAAGTCAGAGTATGATATCAAAACTCTGATCTGCCTTTTCTTGTTTAAAAGCAAACCACCGATCAAAAAGCAGGCATTATTTTCTGGTTGCTCAATATGAATTAGAATTTACCATAACAACATGAGGTATTTCAGTAAATTAGCTCCACAGTGGCAGAGCAGATAGGAATAGCACATTTCTGGAGCAACAGCTGGTGACAATGAGCAAAACATATTTTTAAGATATTTAACTGGGAAAACCCTTTAGCAAACTACTAGGCTTGAAGCAGATATTAAGTAGTCTGTTATTTGAGGACTCATTTCATTTGATGAAAAAAATGTTTAATATTTTTTCACAAACGATTTCGGCTAATATAGACGATTCAGTATTCATTGACTGATTTCTTGGTTTACGTATTACATTGCTCATTGAATTCCACCGCTCATCGCAATTATTACCACATTGGCACAAAATAATAATTGCTATTTTGCACGAAAGCTCTAGTCTCTCAAATACGAACTGAATTAAACTGCTTCAAATATCGTGGCTCGAGCAGAATGGGTCTTAACGATTCAAACCCGCTGTGCAATACTTTTCATTTAAGGGTGATGAACTAGCCGTTGACGTGCTGAAAGAACGTCATCACAAAGGTAAACGGACCTAGTTGGAGAGTAATGTACCATTGTTATGTTTGCACGAACTATTCTGTCACCAATTCCCATAAAAATGACTCTTAGTAGTCTGTCCTTCGCTTTTACACTTATCCTCGACCGCAATCGTTAGATACGAAACAACATGATAGAGATGGCANCAACATGATAGAGATGGCATTAAAACCGAAGCATGCTAAATTCATCACTTTACCAGTTGTTAACAATTCTAAGTTTCATCCACATCTTATCATTTTAATTATATAAAACTGAGATAAGTTACCTGAATATTTCATCTCATTTGAAATCAATCGCACACTTCCTTCTAGATTCCGGTAAGTTCTGTGTAAAGCACTTCCCTTCTATGTGTGCGTGTCTGTGTCCGTGGATGAACGAGTGAGTGTGAGTGTGTATGAGTGCGTGTGAGTGAGGTCCTGAGTGTGTGAATGGGTGACCAGCAAGCAGAACTCAATGCTTCACCTCCCTGGGCCGTCCTTGTATTCCTGCTTACTTGCCGACGTACACTTGATTCACTTAACTATATGTCTTCCCGAATTCACGACTTTCTCATAACAAGTGAATGTCCCAGTATGTCTGCCGATCGCTTTTCTAACACTGTTACACACACATGAATATATTTGCACAAGTAACCAAAATCCGACGTACGTGAGCGATTTTTGCCGGCCAATTTACCAATGATCTAAAGATAACCAAAAGAGCCAATGAAATTTACAACGGTTTGCGCAGCAGATCTAACGAGTAACTGTTATAGTGCCATCTTTGTCAACCCCTTACTATTTATAGATGTTGTGATTTTTCAAATCCGCTTTAATTTATGCTTTGCTGTGGAATTAACCGGTTTCTTGGGATCTGTGTCTAACATCCTGGAGCTGAAGTGCATAAGTGTTGCCGCATGTCAAGTTCTAACATCCGAGAAATGTACCGTTCTGCATTCCGCACGTGATATCTCGAAGGTTCAGATTTTTCTAATCCAAAACCAAAACAATTAAAATAATAATCTATTTTTCGAAAACTGCCCTGTTTAAAAATTTGTACTATTTTTTGTAAATTTAAACTTGGTTATACTTTCGTCTGTATTCCGGCATTTTATAATCACATAGCATCGCACGTTCGCTGTTGTCAAAAGTCCTCATAATGAACAATCCTCAGGATGAGTAGTTTTTATATCTCGAAAACAATGTAAAAAGCTCAATTTAAGAGTAAACTTGATGCAATTTCATAAACCGTTACATTTACTTTGCACTAGTTCTGTGTGTAGTCAACATTTCGTGATGTTTCTACCTATCACACTACGGGATGGCGTAATGCTGAACCTATTTCTTTCTGCTTACTCATGAGTAGTCAACGTTGTGATTGTCTAATTTCAATCAGAATGCTTTTCTGTCGTCCCTGTTCACTGATTGTTTTCCGTCTGTGCGTGTGTGTGCACATGTGTACAGATTAATGTGTTCACATGCAAATTCGCAAATAATGATACCTCTGAATGAACTACTTCTTTCTCCCTACAGGTATGATTACTTACGCATCTACGATGGGACAGATCCCAAGGGAAAATTACTCGGTGGATTCTGTGGCCGCAATGTAAGTGTAATTAATTTTCTCCTATAAATTGAAGAAAAAAATCGATCTGCTCAGATTCGAACAATCTAATCTATTCAGTTATCCTTGCGAATCTTTATTAAGATTCGTGCTCAATCTTTGACTTAACTGTGAAAAGTTTTCTCTTGCCGTGTACCTTTAAATAACAAAACTCGCTAACGACGAAATAAACGCATTAAATTAAACTAACAAAACAGCTCAAAAAAATGTAACTAGTAGCTTGCACAGAACGAGTGACCACTCGGTCTGTCTTTGGTTGTACAAATGTATTTTTTCCAAACTTCAACACTTGTTTTTTTTATTGAAACGTATTCCATCGGATACAAAATGGAATGCATTAAACTTGAAACATTGGGTCCCCTTTATCCAATTCGTTAGAACCGAAAAAAGACAAATACTGCAAGATGCATTACAAAAATTGTTTACCAGAATATTGGGGCGTCCATATTTTCTCACTAATCTCTTTTATGATGCTTAGAAAATTCCCAATGGAACGAGCAATCCATCAATTGCACGTTTGAAGAGGAAAATATCCCGTCACCATGCCTGAATGAAATCTAACTTGTGAATATATTCCTAACCACTTTATTCAGAAATGGCAGGAATAAATTTTTCTTGGTCCTGAAAAAGGATTGCTTTCTTTCTGATCTAGTAAATATGATCAACGTCCTTCTCAAATCCATTTGAGTTTGTATTTGCAATAACTTGTCTTAATTACAACTGATTTGTTCAACTCACTTGCATCTTATAACCTTATCTGTATCAGAGGGTGATGGTTCCAAATCTGTACTCATGGATATATTGCCATCTATGAAACCCATCCGTCTAAAGCAGTATCCAAAATGCTTAGTTGCTTACCGTATATACATGTATCACAGGCTTGCGAATAAGCATGTTGCCAACGCAACAACAAGAATAACAGAGAACGAAAGGTTTGGGACGCAAAACAGCGAGATCGGGGTCAAGTAGTTATAGTGGGCAACAAGAATAACACATTTGTGTTTTATTTTACATTATCAAGCTTACAACAACAGATCAGATTAAGTTTCTCTTTTGACCATAGTTCTTCCTTGTCCTATCGAGGTACTTCACTGTAACCTTCATGATAAACTTTACTCGATCGAGATGTCCGGTGATCACATTAATATCACTTTTGGGATGATTTGGGATTCGGAGGTTGTAAAATGAACCAATAGGTTTTCTGTCACACTTCTCAACCGAATATTATGATGTTCACGAAAATAAAACAAAACACCTTGCATCTATACATTAGTTGGAAAAAATGACTTAAACCCGTAAAACTTCGGACCATTAGTCAACCTGAGGTCAGATCCGAATGGGAGTATCTACTCCCTCCCAATTGGACTATCGTATTCGGTTCTAGTTTCCCCTAATCACATGGAACCATATTTATTCCAAGTAGAGGTTTTCTTTTATTCATTATTCCACCTATCAAAAACAGTTAGAGCAATTCTTTTCGTCAAACCACGATGTATTATTCACTCCGGTCGTAAGTGTGCAGGTCTTGGTTTTGCAACTGGCTTGTCCATTCCGCCTTTCTAATTGAAGCATTCGCAGCTGAAATGCTTCGCCATTCTTGTACACCCTTTTTTACAAGGTTAAACCCACGATGCGATGCCTATGTGAACGTATGTTTTTGGTTTGTTTTTCTTTTGTCTTCTATCCGTCCTAACGTTCTGCTCCCCCCCCCCCATAAACCCTACAACCCGATCATCATAAGTGTGGCTTGCGAACAGAAGGGAACAGTATGAGGGTATAGTTAGCGATCGCTTACCGTGCCGATTCGATCATGATCTATTTCTGTTCAGGTGAACAAACTCTCTCCTGAACGCTTCCTGCTACTCATCCACCACCACCAAGACATAAATACAGGGAACCCTTCATTTTCATTCGAAAGCAACAAAACGAATGATGATCACTGGTTCACCCTCTATCCAAGGATTTCATGACGATACTATTCTACTATCTTACTCCAATAGACTGAACCGCATACACGGAGAGATGTATTTTATTCTAACTTAGCACATACACACGCGCGCACGTGGTTGTAGTCATAAACCGAAGTTGTGACAGTTCGGCACTGTTTACGAATAAATTAATTAGAGACCGGGACCGAAGGATTGGTATGCCGTTTGTGTTTGCGTGCGTTTATATGCGGATGTGCTTATGTGCCTCTGTGTACTCAAATGTCTATGGGTTGTTTGTAATCGGACGAATGTATCTTCCATGTAGACGACTATAGAGCGGACATACACAGGCAGAAGCTCATCGACATGTTCGGATCCGGTGCGCCTGTACACAAACACACACACACAGACAGCAAACACTTGCAGCGACAATAACAACGACCGAAAACCAAGCGAATGGGAAAACCAGACTGAGGAAAAGGGGGGATTGCCCGATTGGTGATAGTCGTTTCCGGTTTAAACCTAAACAACAATAACAACCAGAAAGAGAGCAGATTTTGATACGAATTCTTCTCTCCCCATCTCACATATTGACCAAAGAAATCTGCATCCCTACCTCATTCCGCTCACTCTTCGCACATCCCACAACACTACCACCGCTACGATCACTGTTTCAATGGTTCCGTATCCCAATAGACGGGACTCGATTTTGTACACCCACCTATCCCCCACCCGCCCACCAGTCCCCCTTTCACTCAACTTGCCAGACCGATCCCCGAGAGTTCGCATACATACATACCCACAGGGTGCCGGTGGTAAAGCACATGCCCATTTCATCCCGTGCGGATATGTTGTGCACTTGTCGCGTACCGAGTGCCATCATTATACGGATGACCAAGTGAACTGTGAGACAGGCAGACTATGTACGGCTCGCATCCGAAATCGTGAGACGGAATGGTACTTTGCTATTGAAACCATGTCTCATTTTTTTCTGGTTATCTGCACACACATCTGCAAATTAACTAGTAAGGACCCCCCTCCCAAACTTCAACATCCATCCGCAAAGTGCGTGCCTCCGATTTACCCCAGTCTGACCATTCGCTTGCCGACCAATTGCCCCCTTCAGTTTGTCTATCTGTCATCCATGTGGACACGGGGCAAGCAGATAGTTTGATCTGGTTGAGTAGCGGATAAAATGGCATTTATGTGATTGTCGATTTCGCTTTTATGTCTCATTCTTGGAGAAAATGAAAGGGTGGAGGTGGGGTATGAAACGTTTATGGTTCTGCACTTGATGTGTGCTAGTGACAACAAGCCCATTCTATTCTCACTCATACGAGACCACAACATGGGCAAGCGTCAGGCATACCTGTGGAAACCATCGGCTGGTGACTGGGGACAGAATTAAATGATACTGTCTACAAATCACAACCTGGAGAATGTGCGTTGATAGGACTATTACTTTACCGTTCACGAAATTGCGGTCCAGACTGGTCTAGCGTGTGACCACTGTGTTGCTATGGTCAACATGACATCTAAATCGACCACTATGATTACTCCAAACACATTGCGAGAGGGAGAAACCCTCCAATAGATACTTCCATCTGGTTTCTGACAAGGGGGATTGACAGGGGACAGAAACCAAGCTCCCACAGATTCTCGTTCATATTAGGTTAGCATCCCAAATTGTTGTCTGGTAGGCATAAATCGAACGACGCACGAGACCGATTAATACAGACTGGATGACTGGCCGAAGCCACATTCGCCATAGATCTTGTCACATCAGATGACCTCCCTACACTATATCCGATTTGGTATTTCAGCTCTTCTACACCCCTTGAAAATTCTAGCTTGACACCATATCTCTCACTCCTTCATGAAAAGAAAAAGATTTTGGCAACTCCTTACGCACGAAAAACGTTTCGAGATGCCGGTGATTCTTTTGCAAGCGTCGTATTTCTGCTGAGTGATATTTTTGAGTGATAATTTATGTCGTACGGTCATCGATCTGTGCCTAAAAGAAGAATGTCGACTTCGTGCACTTTGCCATAGATGGTAGAATTGAAAAAAAATAATTCAGGTTAAATTTCGTTATAACAGGGAGAAGTACTAGCAGGCAAATCCGTGCCACAAGACTGAATAATGTATTTGAGGATCTGGGCTGGAGCATAAAGTGCAAGACAAGATCTTAATTATTGCTTCCAATCTGTTATATAACAATCCGTCCTACG
This sequence comes from Echinostoma caproni, assembly GCA_900618425.1. Classification (NCBI taxonomy): domain Eukaryota; kingdom Metazoa; phylum Platyhelminthes; class Trematoda; order Plagiorchiida; family Echinostomatidae; genus Echinostoma; species Echinostoma caproni. Next base: position 9,688 of record UZAN01039384.1, on the reverse strand, counting down.
TTAGTCACGTTAGTCACACACTGCTTGCTCAGCAACTGCCGCTGTTGGCTAGTGCACGGTTCTATAACCAGTGCTCTTCGAAAACGGCTAAGTTTAGTATGCATATGTGAAGCAAGAGAGAGCATCCGTTGCTCTCAGAACGTTTCAGCAATTCATCCGTATTTTCGCTTTGTACTTCAATATACAGTGACAAACTGGTACAAAAATGACCGAGTCCAGTTTTACTCTGTCCTTCATGATAAAAATATTTAGAAAATCCTTCAGTAGGCAACGATTTCTCTCCCTAGAGCAATCGAAAAATTTGTATTCCAAATTTATTTATTATTCGTCCACAATAACTCTCTTTATCACTAGATTGCTTACAGTTTTATTAACCTTGTTATGATTTAAAAAATTTTGCCAATATTTCTTTAATAAAACACGATAAGCTCAGCCCCGGTATTGTAGTTTGCTTTATATTTCACCCACTGACTTTGTTCCCACTTTTCCTCCCACATTCCTTTGCAGTTACCGAACGTGTTTATTGCCGAATCTGGTCATTTACATCTTCAGTTTGTCAGTGATGACACTATTGGCGATAAAGGATTTCAGGCACAATATCAAATGATCCCTTACGGGTATCAGCCACCGGAAACAAATATTGAATCGACCAATCCCGCACCCGCTCCCAGATCATCCGTATACTACGGAAAGAACGAGATGCTTCAACAATACCAACCAGTCTATGGGAATCGGTACCTGTTTCCCCCGGCCTGGGGTACCGGTAGAATTCGATACTTCTCAGATGCGCGATCAAATAAACCACTGGGAAGCTTTCAGCCTAGTCGAACATTTCGCAATGTCCAGCAAAATACTCAGCCTGGATGGCATCCCACACCTGTAACCTATACACACAACGATGCCCATCGACAGACTACAACAACGCAA
>UZAN01039383.1:219026-235535 GCA_900618425.1 Echinostoma caproni | reverse complement strand
GGCATGGGGCGGGGATGGTAGTCCTAAATTTGTGGGCTAAATTATCCTGCCGCTCAAAGCATGCTTCTCTTGATTTGAATGTAACACTGGAAGGACAATTGAATGGTAGTTTTGCGCATCGCCGGAGTTGAGTTTATCAAGCCCCCGCCCCCACACCCGGAAGGTAAGTAGGAGGTGGAGGTGGCTTACTCCTTCTCCATTGCGAGTCCATATTATCTCGTGTGTTTGTATGATTATGATTAGAAAACGTTACATTGGGTTTACATTCCATTTGTTCAAGTTAGGGTCCAGTCTGGTCGCGCCTAGGTGATTTCAAAATGTACCATTATTCGTATGCTCATATTCCCATGTGTGGTTGAACCCACCCTGACTCAGTTTTTGATAACCAGCTCATATAAACACACACACACACACACGAACACAAATTGAACCACTTGGGCGCACGTACACGCACACACGCCTCGACAGGTAAGCTTACATGGTCTGATAACTTGGAAGAGTAACAGGGGGAAATGAGCTCAAGTGTTGGAGAACTTCGGTACATCGGATTGGCATGGCACAGGTAGCTGGCTGGGGAAAGCACGCTTCACTGCTTGTCAGTTTGGTACATATTAACCAGATGGTTTTCCGTATTGCCCGAACCGAACAAAAGCCCAAGACGATCGCATTCAGTGACGCAACGTGTGCTACGTTATCCACACACACACGCACACGCGCGAGCACCGTGCTCTTGATGATCCCGAATGCAAATTTCACAAAAGACTGTTACGTTTACGGTGTAGGATAGAGGCAGTTTAATATCTCCCTTCCCTTCGGTCGATTTGTGATGATGGATGAAGGTTTTTTGTGTGGGCTATTGACAACAATGCACGGTAGTCGGGATCGGTTGATGCGAGCGAGTGGTTCATATTCTATCACTTATCGAGTATGAACTATACTGATATGAATGACAACGGAGTAGACAAGCATTTGGTATGAAAACTGGAAGATGGAAAAGTGTTTACTTAGAGCTTCTTTAGATACAGCTACCCGAGGTGTCCATATACGCCAGCAGTGACTAAACAGGCATAACGGGATAGCGAAGCAAAAAGGTGAAACTGACCTAAAACGCCGCATTGATATACTAGACTAGACTAGACTAAGTATCACTGAATGAACAGATGTATATTGAACCATATTAGCTCCGTTCATCAACCTGGGGAGTTTTATGGTTTATAAATGTTAGGCAAATGATAGTAAATATTGCATACAAAACTCGAATTTCGCGCCTCTTTTAAAGCTCAACTTTACTAAAAGCGTCACCTTGAAATGCACGCATTATATATCACGATAACCATCAATTTGACTACCTGTCTGCCCCTCGGAGTAGGCGTCATATAACTAAAAACCATAATGGGATTTCAAAATGCACGCGATGGCACCATCACATAGCGTTAAACTAGGCCCAAGGAATATCTATGTACACGCACACACTAGCTGAGTCTATAAATATCGAATTATTCCCAATGATGCTGCAGCAGGGATGCATTTACAACACCGCCAAATTGTTAGAAGTCATGTAGGCATCCTGTGAAGTTAATCTATCCTTTTGTCGGTCGTAAATACAGTCTCACATACAACACACTGGCAGGCTGCACTTATCTTTGCATCATTCATTTGCGTGACTTTGTAATTATTCAATACATAACCGTTCCTCTATCTTGAATGAACGTTAATCCTTTCATTCTCACCGATATTTCCCATCTTTCATTTTGGCATGCGTGGACATAAACAGAATCATTTTCGTACTCGAATTTACTCTATACAAATAAATGATGGTTGTCTTAAGCTATCGTCCTGCAGCGGGGTAAATGAAGTCAGATTGAAATATTCACAATATTGTTCGTGAGAAACACACTTGAACGCCCAACTACCGGGGAAAAGCTTCTCGGACGAAACAGGAATGTGTTTTGCGAATTTCATATTACAAATTTTGACCCTCATTGAACCAGCTTGGTGAAAAATATTTGTTTTCCAAGGTATCGTGACATATATTCTAATAGCAGTTGATACTGTTCATTTTTTTCATCACTGGACTGTTCATACTTATTTTCAATTTTTGCTCTTATCTAAAAATCAGCCATGAGTAATCTTGTCCTTGTGGCGATTTCGTAACAAATACTAACTTTTCCTTTTTGCTACCCGTTTGCAACAGCTACATAAATCTCTCATTTCTGTGAAACATCCTTTTCCCTTTATCCACTTCATCAACACCAGAAGACATATGTCGGCAGAATTGATATTGACCATCAATTTCGCGTGCTCTCATTCGGCCGTAAACGCACATTTATATGTGGTGAAAACATCAGAAAAACATGTATATGATCATATGAAACGAAGATGCATAAGAGTTGAAATGAGTTACTTGAACAAAGTGTTGGACAAGTGAGTCGAGTGATTTGTGTTTGGTTAGGGGTTGAGGTCAAGTAAGATGAGAAAATTTGATATGGGCTGAACTGGATCAAACGATGTGGTGAATGTGGTGAACTAGGGAGGGGGAGGGAAGGTCATGTCACGTCATGCTATGGTAGGGTGGTATCAACTGTAATATCATCACTACCAAGACAAAAACAGTTGCATCACAAATGTTTTTTGGAACACAATTGCAGTTTCAAACGATGAATAATTATTGATTCTAAGAATCGCAAAGTCCGTGAACTTCGAGGCCTCGCAATGACTCGAAACGCTTTGGGTGCGTCTACATGGTGACCGAAATCTAACAAATGACGGGCAATCGCACTAGATGGCAATTTCCCTCCGCGAAGACCAAGGTGTTTCGGAATATTTTCACACATTCTGGTTGATTAGTGACGTTCTGTCCTTCCGATATACCGCTGACCGCAATTGATGGCCAATATTAATTCTGCCCACATATGTCTTCTGTTGTTGATCTCATTTCTGTGTTTGTGAAGAAATATCTCATTTTCATTTTTTATATTTATTAGACACGAAACGAATATACTTCCATTTATCAGATCAAGATCCATCGTTGCTTGGAATCTGAATCAAATGACACTGCAGTTAACTTTTGGTACCATTGTGATTGTGCGCTTCTATTTTTTCCAGTATATATATTTAAGGAAGATTGGTCTAGTGTTGTAATCACTCCTTCCCTCCCCCCCCCACCCATCCCAATTCTGTTTCCTTATTTGTGCTGCGAAATAAATAAATGATCCGAATTCAATGTGACGTGCAAGAGTTCACTCGCACGGGATTTTCTCACTGAACTCGGAAGTGCCTTTATGTTTTGCTAGTCTGACTTCCATTGTTCTCCACAGGCGTTGGACCCTTGGAGAATAATTTCAGTTTCCATCCGAATCACTGAGTAACATCATCATTTGGGAACAGAACTGCCAATTTAACGACACTGGTACTGTAGTGCTTTTATGGCGTTCGATCGACCGAGAGAGGGAGAAAAACGGTAACCCACAAGCGTTATGGATAGAAAAAACCCTGTGACAAACTAGATCCTGATGATATCCGAAGGCTACACTTCCGTTTCATGCAAGCCTAGGAATTCGATTTTATTGAAGCTCATTACAACTGAACTGGAAAATGAATAGCAAGATCCGGTGAGGTATCACGTGTTTTCACACTATCCCCACTCGATCTGCTTTTCATGGTAATGTTTGCAGATCAATGGATTTGATTGGGTGGCTTCGTTGTCGATCACAACAGACCTTCCTTGTGCAGGTAATAAATTAAGTGTGATTTGACTGATCCACAGAGGAAGAATACGTTTGGATTTAAAACTGGCCTTAACTGAGATAAATATTTGATTTGAATGGTGAAAGGAGTAGTTTGGTACAGTAATCGCTACTTGCAAATTCATTCAAGTTTTCATGGCGCATTTTGTGTAGTTAAGACAATCCAACAACTATCTTTTCGAATTGAACGGCATCAATCACGAGAATCCGGATAACACACGAATGCATTTTGGAAGTCAAATGAACGCTAACCGCTTCAAGTTTGTATATCGTACCCTTATTATAACTGCGTCCTAAAGCTTTTCGTTCATCCATGTCGAATTCCGGGACCCATGCTTGACCAACAGCGAATGACGCCACCGTCCAGTTTTACAGAATCACTTGCTCAAATAAACCAATCATACAATAAGGACGATTCGATTGATGGTAACCGTGCATGGCTGTGCGTGATTGGAAGGCTCTCGATTGGAGTTAACAGATAGTCAACTGTGTCTCCCTTCGTTGCTAGTGAACCAAATTGAACTGATTGACTATCTCTGAAGGCGACACCTGAACAAACATGAATTAACCATTTGGTCCGGTTATGGTATGAGCTGGCTGGGACAGGGGTAACATACGCCTTCCATGCGATGGTTCTGGAGTTCGATTCCCGGACGAGACGGTGGATATGCACTACTGATGGGCTCTAATAAGAACGAAAATCGAGTCTAGTGTTGGCAGAGCTGAGTGTGTGAAGGTGAAGTCTGAAGGATGGTCAGTTCTAATCAATATCAATTATCTCACAACACTTTTCCCAAGTAATTATGAGTTAAATCTGCAATCTGTTTGCCAGAGCTTCCCGGTTAACATGTAAATCGATTGAGAATTAATTGCGGAAATAAATATTTTACCAAATTTTGTTCTTATGCGAGTCGGGATAGGTATCTTTCTGTCATTTAAATGAGCAAAGCGCTCCATGTTATTTTGAGGAAAGCATTTTAATCTCCAGTTGGATACTGGGCTTACAGCAAGTTGTACGGGCATAAAGTAGTGGTAAAAGGATGCTAGTTCCACCATTCTGAAATGCAACTTTCTCGAGTGTGTGCTGAAACAGCTAATTACGAACAAATTTAGGGCTGATAACAAACAGCACCGACATATTTGTGGTGATAACTGTGTATTGTACTTCAAAGGTAAATCTATCATATCAAGATAGGACTACCTACCTAGATTTCCCTGGACGAAACTGAATTATAAGTTCCTGTGAGTCATATTTCGTACCTAGTGACTGGACTTTGAAAGTATATGTTGAACGTGTCAAAACGTATTTGTATTTTGGCGACAGGTAATGAGCGTCCGTCTTCCCATATATAATTTGCTGAATACCACCACATTAAATTGGGCTTCCTTCAATGACCACTTCATATTGATCTCTAAACGCTTGACGGTGGAATTGGCAACAGATGTTTAACTGTTCAGGCTAAATCGATCGGCTTGATGTTTCACACACTTGTTTACGCAAATGCAAGAGTGCCTTTTGAAGAGCAAATGTTGGCATTTTAGGAAAACGTGGCAGAGTTCTGCCTTCAAGTCTCTTACAGACTAAACCACATAGGGCGTTAACACAAATTGGTGAAATAACCGAGTGGCTGATCAAATTGCGACTGCATCGATCACTTTCATGTGTGAGTATGAAAAAATGTGCACGTCCAATTTTGTTTAAGAAGAGGGTAGTAGATAGAAAAGGCCCAGGTATCTAGCGGGAAAAAATAAATTGTACCTTGGCGAAATACCGTAAGATTGATGGAATTGAAAATTGACTTTTGATCGATCAAAGAAGGGGATGATTCTGAAATAAATCGTTCGCGTTCAATTCTGAAATCAATGGGTCGATACGTTCACACGAATAAAACGGAAAAATGATAAACTAGTTAAGAAGGAAAGATTCAAATTTATCCGATCAAGGACACGGGGGGAATGATAAAAGTAAAATGAGAAAAACAGACCTCGTCCAGGAGGTAAATGAATTAATTCTGAACAGATTTATTCAGAAGTGAATGAAAGGAGAGGAACCTGAAAGCATCATGGACAAAATGTTGATCTCGGACAATAAAAAGACAAAGTGACTTCCATTTGGCTACTACTGAACGGAGTTGGATTATGAAGAGAGGTGAACGGAAGCTGGCTAGAAGTTTGTAGCACTCCAAAACACGGAAAAAAGAGATGATTTGCAGATCCGAAAATTTTATTTTTCTAATTGCTAATTTAAGTATAAAAACAATTTGAATCTCTACTTTGGGGATTCGAACGCCTTAAAACCAACTAGAAATAGTGCTGTGTGATCAACAGAAAGGATGTTCATTGATTTAACTAAATTGTTCATTATCGATTTGTATCAATAAAATGTAGTGAATATTATGTCACAAAAATAATGGTTCACCGTAACTGCACAATCCTGTACTGCAATCATGGGTAGGACTTCGACACAATCAAATTACTTTTGCCATTTGATTGATCTAACTAGCTTACGGATAGGGGGAACAAGCGGATCTAATCAATCACGACCCATGGAAATCCGAGTGACTGAACTAAACTCTTTTGTGTGTAGAGATCAGATGTCAACTTCCATTTCGAGATTGTTGAGCACCCTTTCATTTAGTGTGGAGACATGGTAATCATTTTTGAGTAAGACGTCCGGATTTATAATATATCTGTCATCAGTGTATTGTGCTAGGATCGAGCTGAACGGTCAATTACCGTTTCTGGAGTCCTTAGCAGAATGGAAGATGGTCCGGTGGAACGCAAAATTGTACCGAAAACCGACATGCAACAGAAACGTAACTTAGTGAAATGCTTGGTCATCAGGGCGAGAGAAATATGCTCTATCGCAGTTTTGACGGACATCGAATGCCCCTTGGGTACGACACTTCCCGATTCCAGCGATGGAGATAAGCGAATCCAAGCGGAAACGACCAATTGGATTCGGTACAAATTTCGTCCCATATTCATATGTAAGTAAGGCAAACATCAGTGAGAACAGAACACGCCAGAACAGTACAGCAAAACGGATTGTATAAAACACTCATACAAGGGATGGTCTGGGTCCATACAGGATGGTCACATATTCGGATCGTTCAACTGAGAAACCAACTCTCGTAACCTGCGGGTATATCTGACCAATGCTCATTGCCGTCGGTTCAAACAGAAGGACAGGAAACACTGTTACAGACAAAGGAGTGAGAGACAACCCGTGTCTGATTTAGACCCCATTGAATGCGTCATAGATGAAAATAACATTCAACTCTTATTGAGTTGATTGAAGAGTGCCAAGCCCCGAGAAATTCTTTGGCTTATTTTGACCGGGTTTGGTTGATAATTTTCACTCATTCGAAGTCAAACTGATGTACTTCTGGATCCTCGTCGAGGGAGATGAACAATAGTGGGTTATGTCTCCTGACTGTCATGCGGTATTCACGGATCCCTGTAACCAGGATCTGTGTGTTTAGTGTGTTGGACTTGAGTAGAAACTGAGGCTGATTTACAAGTAAAATGAAAGGTAAAAAACCCAAAGTTTTTCCAATAGTTTATTAAATAAACCGCAGTCTAGGAGCCTCGTGCTATTATAAAGCAGTCATGAATGAATCATAAACTTTTCTCGATGTTCAGCGTGATCCAAGATGCTGGAGCGTCCACAAAGGATGGCCATCAAAATGGTAAGGGGGTTGAATCGGTTTTCATACGCAGATAGACTGAAGTCACTGGGATTATATTCCAATCATTAGCGGCGCATCAGAGGAGATATGATTATGGTGTACCAAATAATGCAAAACCCAAGCCATCCGTGTCGCCCGCTTCTGAAATTATCACCCAACGTTCATCTTAGAGGACATCCATTTAAACTAGTGGTCTCAAAATGCCGCTTGGAATGCCGGCGTCAGTCATTCGCAGTCAGAATGTGTTCGATCTGGAACTTTCTACCATCCTACGTCGTCTGTGCTCCAAGCATTGAGCCTTTCAAACTGAGGCTCGATGAAACACTAGCACATCTTACGTTCCAACATAAGTGAAGCTGCGTGCAGCAGTGGAAAACGCACGTATCACGTGGCATTTCACAAAAAGATTTGTATGTATCACTGTATCTTACTCCACCGCACGAACCTACGGGACCAGAAAAGCATGAGCTTGTAAGTTAATCCCATAATAAATCTTTGAATCTTTGAATCTTTGAACCTGCGGCATATCCTTTGAAGCGTTTACCAGTAAAACGAATACGCACTATTAGATCCAGACAGCAACTAACCGCGGGATTGCAATGGTATTTGTATAAAATTAAATAATATCCTATAAATATGTAAATGAGTGAGAGATTAATTCAAGTATACCACGGAACAACGAAAATAATTTTTACTTTCACTTTATGTTATTCTCGTCTCAGCAACCAGGTGATGCAAACTCCAATAAGGTCAGGATTGGTGTTGGGAGCATCGAACACTCATTGGCCTATTGCAAAACAAGGCAATCGTCAATCCTATTTTTTTCGCTCCAGTCCTTAACGTCATTGCTTTCCAAATCGATAAACTTAAACCAAAAGNAACTTAAACCAAAAGCGGACTCGTTGCGACAGTTTGTGATAGGCATCCATGTCGAACAAGTGACCAAATCAGGCTCATCCAACTGTTTTCCTGATCCCGACAAATTCGGATTCTTCCAATGGGAGGAGCCCACAAGGGTGTATGGTACTAACTAGCGAAATAAAAGAGGATGATTTGTGTATTATTTTGATAAACTGCTACATTGAATATGTCCTGTGGACCAATAATAAAACGACAGAGATTTAATTGCGGACTTCCACGACATCAAACCACCTTAGTTGTAACCATGCACGCTAATTCAGGAGGAATAAATTCGTTCAACTCATTCATTCTGTGGGTGTAGTCTACGTTGGGCTTCTCGTAAACTGTTCAATGATGCTGAATGTTCGTCTCATTGAAAAAGCACACATTTGAAGAATACGCCCAGAATAAAACAAAACGCCGTATATTTTTCGTTGATATACCCAAATCGCCCGAATTATGTAGCACGACCCAATAACACTTACTTCTGCGAGTGTTCTGATCTGGATAAGTTCATGGTACTAGAAAACTCATTTGTTTCTAGTTTTTCACATCAACAATTCCCAGAAAAGACTACGTCATTTTGAATGAATTACTGAAGCATCCCGATGTTTCGTTCGCTGCAAAGTTTTTGCCTGGAGCTTATTTAAGCGTGCACGATTCGATCAGAATCTCATAAGCACCAGAAATCACACTCTGTTCTCGAATCACTGGAATGCGGCGTTGCAATACTGCACAAAACGGGCTATAGTGGCATAACAGAAAAAGAACATGCGAAAGCAAATACAAGCAGCATAGTTGATCTGCGTTATCAAGTGTAAAGTATTCAAGTGCACTTGCGCGGTGTAAACCATCAATTATATTGATTGATCATCCATGAGACGTGTGTGTGTGTGTGTGTGTGAAGAATTCAAGGGTTTATGGAAATAATTTCGGATAATTCTTGAATCAATCCAAATAAGAAATATTGCGTTTTCGTACTTGATAAAGTTTGCGATTTTCATGTTGAGATTATTTAATCTTGGCCAACCAAGGTCAGAAATGTTTAATTGACACTCATACAGACTATAAACTACGTAGATCGAAGTAGATAAGATATAAATTATTGTCAAAGTCTAAAGTATTATCATAGGTGATAAATATAATGAAACTCAATTTGATCATAAAGAAAATATTTTAGTGCATAAAAATCGGCCAGTACTGTATAGGGTCTGATTGGCAAGCAGAACAGTCAGAAATAAAGTGGTTGGTCATACTGGTTTACAGCTGGTTTCTGCAATGAACACCTGGAATTTGGCATCGGTTTTTCCACAGATCAAACTGTCCCCTGAATCTGTTTAATCACATACACAATACATTTTAGTAGTTGATAAACATAAGTCTACAGTTGTTTATTGGATGTAGTAACTCGTAGTAAATCAAAGTTCGTCAACCCCGTCTCGGAACGATGGTTTTTAACCATAAAAGTTTCTTTAATTAATTTACGATAAGGGACGGATAAACCCTTGCCAATAGATATTAATTGCTGCAATTCGCCAATTCTCAGCCGACTGAGTGAAAATGTGTGGCGTTTCCATGTTCACAGTACATTTTAATAAAATCAAAATGGAAGCAAAAGCGATCAAATCTTTATTTGTTGAGTTCGTCTCGCACCAGAGTAAGAAGATGAGTGAATGTCAATAGAGAATTTAGAAACCCATTCCGAATGGCCAACGGACTCATGTTATTCGTATTCTGGCGTGCCCCGCCCCGCCCCCGCCCCCTACCCTATCACTCGGTTTTCCGGTTCAGCAGTGTCATTCACTTGGCCGTCTAACGGTTCAGTTCAGTGACCTATCTTGTTCCTTGTGATCAGTGAAATTCAATGTAGCTAGTGCACATCACTGCTCCGATCTATATATGTATATATCTATAGGGAGTCCAAGGGGATGAGGATGACTGGCTGGAAGAGGAACTTTTACTCAGACGCGGTGGTTCTCGTTATCGGAACATCTATCACATCACTCACACAACCGCATCACACTCTTTATATAGTCTTTTGACAGTCCGACTGGAGGATAAGGGCAAGAGAGAGGGAGAGCGCACCGCGGGCGAGCGAAGAAAACGAATGTACACACGCACGCACGCGCGCACTCTTACACACACACACACACACACGATTGTGTGCGGAGGTGGGGCGGGTGGGCTGAATGGGGGTGTTGATGCACCATTACAAATCTTCGCATAAGATGTATCATTTAGACGAGGAGGGATGCATATTCTGAGAACGATTGGAGCTGGTGCACTGTGGTTGCAGTGAACTGGAAAAATAATGGAGCGGTGTGGGGAAAAGCGGATGAGAGAGTTAAAAAGTTCTCTCGCTCTCTCTCGTTACTGGACAGCTGAGACATTTGTTACTCATGGTTCGCCGCACTGGACTACTACTAGCTCTACTACTACCACTACCACTGCCACACAGTATGTCCGAATCGATTGACCAGTCTAGGCTAGATAGACTATCGGTTCACACAAGGCGATAGTTTATGCCCACTGTATACACATTACCCCGATGAAGAAATCAGGATAGAATCTGCCGCGAGAGGTTCTCCATCTTCTGATGTCAGCATGCTAACGGCAACGGTAACGACAAAACAAATGGATGTCGGCAAATGGCCATTAAATATTTAGCAAACTATCCAAGTTTGTAAAACTTTCTTCGGTATGTTAAACCCAAATCGGTCAACTGATCTCTACTGAGTATGGAACATTCATAGACGGGAAACTAAATGCATTCCCTAATAGTTAATGTCTCAATTCCAATGAGAAAACACAAAATATGGATTAAAATTTCTAAGGTTTCATTGATTGGGAAAAACTAGGCACCATGTGCACATTAGTTCGCACTATTTGGTTTGCTTTCATATACCAGCATGAGATGCGCATGACAACTGGTGAAAGTCACGAATTTTATTTTCTTTCTTACCCTGCTCATGATTAGTATCAATGTAAAAAGGTATGTCTAGTAGGATATTTAAAAGGTCCCGGTCAAGAAAATCATAAAAGTTTATACCCAGGAGAATACTCGGGATTAAGATACTGGTGTCCGTATTTCATTTTTATGTAAATTGAGGAGTTGCTTCTTCTTGTACTAATGAAGGATTTCCCAAACCCCGATCCCCGGCTTTGCCACGTTTGTAATATTCTAGAAGACTGTTGTGTGCAGAAGAAGAAAAAGCACTTGACAGCTCGTTCGTCCGCAATCTTTGGGGACCTGCTGGAATTTGAACGGCGAACTTTCGGAGTTGAGAATCTCTTAACTTCTAACCGAGAGCGAGAAGGAGGAGGGCCAATAATTGTGCTTATGGTGCTCTGACTTAGGGGTGTCCTAACCTTGTCCCAACCTGGAGGAATTACGTATTGATTACCGCAAAATCGAAAATTCCATTGTATTTGGCAACTTTCTTGTTTCATTTCAAGTGGTTTCAACACATGGGTCTCACTACTTGTGAGGTTATTCTGTCGTCAGAAAAATTTACTAATCGGGTAAATCGGTGCCCGAAATTCTTAACAATGATCCAAACTATTCCTTTAACTATGGTCTGTTCACGTCTCGCTTCTAAACAACACCCAGATCAAAGAAACATTATATATCATTCTAGAAAACAATCTGTTACAATCCTGTTAGCTCATGTTTTCGGCTGGGCTATGCGGCTGAAGTTTGAAGTGACAGCTTTTTCACTTTTTATCACTGGGAAGGTGACAAACGAAAATGCGAGCACCAAAACAATAAATAGTGTCTGTGAAGAAACCATTTCAAATTTAATTGGAGTTGGCTTTCACCTTTGCTACAGTGAACAGATTGCTGATTTTCCTTGTTTCCACCGGCTGCGTTTTGAACGCGATTTAGAAGTTTTCGTAATTTTTTCCATATTGATACCTTAGTTAGTTTTAAAATCCGGATTAAAAAAAAGATATTTCCGACGGAGCTTTTATCTTAAAGTAATAAAAATTAGTTCATTTCGCTTGTATGCTGATAAAATTCACTAGCGATCATAACATACCGGCTCATCAGTATCACATAGGTTCCAACACATTCATGTTATGAATGGCCCAGGTGAAAATGCCAGCTTTTTCATTGCCGGTTTCTAGCTACTATTGTGGAGGTTTGGGGCTGTTAATTATTTGTTCTATCTGCAATAGTTAAAAATGAAGATTCGGACTTAGGATTCTTAGAGTTTCACTGTTTTCGGATCTTGGATATACTCATGCATCGGTATATCTATATTGGCTGATTCATGGTAAAAATAAATTTATAGATGCTATGAAATATCCAGTAGCCTTGTGTGACGTCGTCAGCGACAGGTCATAAAAGCCTTTTAGTGAATTGCATATTTCAAGGTATCATGGTAACCGTATAGAACATTAGACCCTGAACGGAAAAAATAACTGAAATGGCGAATAAAGGAATTTAAAAATGGATGATTCATGCATCTTTCTACCAAATTCCATATATAAAGGTAAGAAATTGGTTTAGGTGCAGGACGATAGCGATGTGATTAGCTGAGTGGATCAGCTGGTCTCCAACTGATATCTATCCAGATCGATGAATCCGTGACTACTTAGCTAATAAGTTCGTCGGTTTTGTGCACAACAAACAGTACGTTGAGTTCACACAGACAAACCAGTTCGTAAAGAGTTTTGTTGGTCATTTTCTGTGTTAGTCATTCTGAAGCCATACCACATGGTCAGTAATATGTAGAACGGTCCATCAAAGTAAGTGTGCGTTTAGTGAAGCTTCCATCCTCTAGAAATGAATACTAGTGATCGACATGTTGCTATTTAAAACTTGGATAGATGTTTCGAACAGATTATGCTTACACAGATGCGGATTCTACAAGATGTAAAATTGCTCAGCGTTTTACTGATACTGAAAACGCAGTTTTTGCATTACAAATTTGATTAGAAAAGTCAGAAACACGGGTCTGTACAATGTATCCATGGTCATTTCACAGCATGGGTACACGTGCATACTGCAGCTAAAGTGATTTTTATAATCAGTGAGATAACAGTGGTGAGCCGAATACATGATCGCTAATCACAGCGATCAAAATGACACAGCAGCACGAAAGATGAAAGAGGATATGTGTGAATCACCAAGATACCTTAATTGTAGATGGGCTCAAACAAAAAATCGAGTTAAGGCGGAGGTAACCAGATATTAGTTTTGTGATAACTCTTGCCTCCGGGTTTTGATTTCGGTAGCGCAAAATATTCCCCGAACTACAACACTATAGGTAATATGATGCTTCTAACTTTCTTACAAGACTCAAAGTTGTGACTTTTCAACATAGCGTTGTTAAAGGGATTTAACTGAACAACTGAAAGGATTTTCTTGCACACATCTCAATGGGGTAGGTTTTGTTCAATGCTGCCAATGCTACCCACTAAAATTCATTTGTGGTTTATGTTCTACTGAAATATTAAGAGGTGTAATCATTCAATTTTTATGGTGTGTTTTTGCCAGGAAATCAGTATGACGTTGATGCTAACCAGGACTTCTGACGGCTCTCTGCTGTTTGACGCTCTTGACAACTTACCACTCGGCCGGAGTGTGTACAGGTCACGTCTCCATGAACAGTTTCACTCATAGTGTTAGCACTTTTCCTCTATTGCAAAGTGTCATTTAACTCTTCTTAGGGAGAGCCTTCTGTCCATCAACAGTTCCCCCACAAGCTGAGACTTCCCCCTCATTTGGTCTTCTCGAGCATGCGTTCAGCAGGACCCTCTACTGCTCAATTGAGCCGAGGTGTATCTCACATAGATGATTGTTATAGTCAGATCAAAACCTCCTGTGCACAAAAATATATTTAGGGTACAGAATGTGCAAAATTATGTGATTTTGGTGAAAAAAAGTAGTCGAAGTGAGAATCCGAATAGTTCTGCTTTCGTTTGGTCGCTCCCTGTTTACATGTGTTGAAGAAGGATAGATGTCCAACCAATGTGTTCAACATTTGTCTCTACTCTGTTGCGAACTAATGATTCGCGGGTCGGAATCCGCCCGCAGTTTGTCTTAGAAATGCTCTGTAGATACTGGGGTTTTATGTTTCAAAAGTCTAAACGGACTTTGAACAAAGCTAATTTAATACGCGAACTAGCTTTTACTCGATGTGCAATAAGCAATTCGAAAAATAAATGACGTCAACATTTTCTCCGTAGGTACTCTAAAGCGCCCAGCCATCTAATTACGTTTCACATAACGGGTGGATAGAACAGACCTTGATCCGCTGATAGCCATACAGTTGAGATTGAGTTAAAACGCAGTAATGCGGTAGATTGATTGCACTGATGGCTTAAAACGTTTTCATCGAAGTTCACACTGGAGAAAACGGCTCACCTCTACCAATAAACAGTACAGTCATTGGTTGCTAGTTGAGAGTGGTCAACTGTAAGCATTCAACCAGTTTAATCGAACTGACTAACGAAGGTTACTGGCTTATAAGTTACCATGTGGCTTATCTCAGCCAACTCTTCACCATCGTTCTTATGTGCATCCATTTTACATATACAAATGAATGTGGCTGTTTGAAATATAACCGTTTGCAATCGCTGTCATTCTTCAACTGGAAGGGAATGAAGAGCATAAGCTGCTAAAATATTCAATTCAGTACTTCGATTTCTTCACAATCTCTCACTGTTCTCAGCAAAAAGGTGTTAATCAAATTCACTGAACACGAAACACCGAAAAGTAAGGTTGCAAAGAAATTAATTTTGCGCGGTGGTGGAGCCTCTCAGTAAACTCCGCGAAATCATTTGCCGCGAAGCTGGAAACACGTACGGAGTAGGAGTTGGTTAACTGGAGAACAACTGAGGAGACTGAATCAACTTGGTGAGCAAATGAATCGTACGCATTGCTTCACACTGTTTCAGAACATAATGCTCACTAAGATGATACTCGTTTCAGTTTGATGTCACGTCTGGAAACTGATTAACACCAATGATAAAAATGATAATGATTCTTTTCTTTCCCTTTCATTAAATAAAAATGAACAGTTAAGGTTACCGAATGAGAGTAGCCGCAGCTCCTGCGCACCGGTTGGGCACACACAGAAAAGCATGAGATGGTCGGTGGTCGCGCTGGGATTTAAACTCATGAGTTTCGAGTCAACTTGACGGCAAGCTTAGCCACTTGACCATCGCCACCCAAAGAGTTGAAAAGTTAGAATGAATCCAAACTATAATCAGCCTTGAAATACCATTTCGTGGATTTCAGGAATCAATAACAAGGCGTGTTACCTCGGTCACTTATCTGGCATTCAAACAACTCATTTTAATCAAACTGCAGCCACAATCTGCATCAACCTCTTTATTTTACGCCTTAGAGAATTAAGTGTTTACTTAACTCAGTTGGTTCTAATTGCGTTCTTCGAGGCACGTTTCCTTGTGTTCATGAGATCTTTCGCAGAAGTCGTTTTCGAACGAATTCAGGGTAGTTTTATTCATCTGTTTAAAATTAACGTAGTTCGAAACCATCAATAATTTATTTCCATGCCAAATTCTGTTTTGTTTTGAACCATCCTGCCTTTCACAATTCAACCAACAGACCGTGATCGATGTTTATCGTAAATTGCAAAAAATATGGGGAATTTCAAAAAGTTGCCCTCCCAATTCAGTTGCATAGATCTCCGGTGAAGTTTCAACAATGTGTTCCAGAATTTCGACGGCTGGCCAAAACGTTAGGCATAGACAGTGTGACTGAGGTCGCCCTAGGCCATCGATTATCATTCCTCGTCATGGGTACGGTATCTTGGTTTTCACAGAAAAGCCAAAGGATCTGTTGAGCCAAGAAAAAAGGAGAAATGCAGACTGAGATCGTGAGTAGAATGGGTGCTTACGCGTTATGGAAACGCACACAACCTCAACAATTGTTTCTAAAAGGATTTAAGAAAGTTGAGATCTTTGTATAAACTTATCTTCAGTTTCGGTATCGCATGATACCTTACCGCAAAGACAATAAAATATTATTATACAGATTTTGTTTTGAGTTTGAAAAATCTACAAGTTTCCCGTTCTATCCCCAGTATTTCTTCGGGAGATTGGTGATAATTTAGTCTCATTCACCTTGCATCAAAAAGCTAGTTCACCTCATTAGTCAACCAACGGAGCCGTTATCGGGGTGCGGGGACATGCAATGC
>UZAN01039383.1:204386-218137 GCA_900618425.1 Echinostoma caproni | reverse complement strand
AACTGTATATCTGGATCGGTTGACCACAAATAAGCATGCATCATTGATGAAACGCTTGGTCGCATGCGTCTACACACCAAATAGCTAGCTAGCTAGGTAGCTAGCTAACTATTCATAAACTGACACTCATTGAGGTAGATAGACTAAGCGACGGAGAAAAATCGAAAGCTAGCGAGGGCGAGTAAGTGAACAAGAGAAGAATTTCATATGTCACTCATGGGATTTGCAGACCCACCATCATTTTCATATCTTCCTCTACCCTGTTTTCCGGACCTGCAGTTTCAATGCCCCATTCCCACCACCTCCAAGGTTTCTGCTGTCTGGTTCTCAAGTGCTCTCCGAAATGGGTATTATTCTGTTTTTCTTAAAAGCGATAAATAACCTCCTTTGTGCATGCTTATTTGTGGTCAACCGATCCAGATATACAGTTAGTTCGGTGACTCCTTTAACAAATTGGACCATGTGAGCAGTCTATTGTTTACAGCTTTTGTGATATTTTCTTGCTCTCTCGTGTTCCGATTAATGCGGGTGAGGGAGAAAAAGGAGAAGAATAGCGCCAAATTGTCACATCCTGATGCTCTGTTTTTAATTGCTCCGTTTACTTCTCACCCACCTTCCCCAACCCCCAAGAACTCTCGTGCATCCTGGTAACAGTCAGGATCAAACTGAAGGTGAACAGAAAATTCCATTGTATGTTGTTCCCATACTACTACCACCGCACAGAGAAGAANGCACAAGTTGTAAAATATTGCCAAAATAGAGGAGAATTGTTTATTTTTGTTGCAAATCTCGCGAGTAAACAAATGCCCCTAGAGAATAACCTGAAAGAACGTGTTTTGAACTCATGGAGAAATTATAGGCTTCCCTTAAACCGTATTTGTTTGCGTATGTGTATATTTGATGGTTTCGCCGAGGTAGAACACATCGAAGGAGATGGTAAGTTATTTTAAAAATAATTTCATTGTGGATTCAAATCAAACTGAAGGTGTTAGTGGGTTTTACGAAATGTGCTGACCTGTTCAGTTTAACGGTGAGACTTTAAAGAAAAGGAATTCACCATCCGACTATTTAAAAAAAGCGGAAAAGCGTTGCTACTTGGTATCAAAGAAATTCATTGGCTCTTTCTAGCATAACGAATGTATCCAGCCGTGTGAACAGTTCTATTACTTTTTGCAATATAATAACCCCAAACAAGATCATATTGTTCAGTGTATCACTCGGTTCATAAAGGACACAAACAACTGAGTAGAATTTGTTTGGTGTGGTAGATCCTATTTGACTGCCCCCAGACACAACACAAATTGGACGATTCTGAAGAAAAACAAAGCACTCATGTCAGGTACGTTTCTTTATTGCGGTCTTTATTGTTTGGCCGAAATCATTTTGTAATTCCTCGTTTAGTTGATAGTAATTAAAGAACAACTAGTCAAAGCAACAGTGTACGGGCACGTTTCTGACGAACCAGATGAACTAACTTGAGTTAATTTACATAAGAGATGTGATCAACTTTTATTTGTGATGAAGAATAAATAGAACTGTACAGGTATTTCCTGTTTGATTGTAATTTTCAGCAGTGTATTTCTGGTTTTTGTTTCGGATGAGACGTTCAGGGTTAGACAGGGTGAAACCGGAGCTGTAATACTGATGCCCACCACTCATAACACAGGACTGACATAATGTCATCATTTTTTATGTTGTGTTGCTTGTGTGAATTCATAGAGCCCAGGGTCTGCTTCGTGTGATCGACTTCAAACAGGAGTAGATAGAAAGGCAGTACGCACTGTCAGTGAATGGCAACAAGGGTAAAACAACTGTTAAGTGATCTGCATTCTCCATCACACATAGGATTTGATCGCATTTTAAAAAGAGATTAAAATGTGGTTAGTTTCTAACGTACTAAGTAGTCGGCTCCGGAGATCACAATTATCCGACTCAGAAGTGTGATAACCCCAAAAGACAATGCAGCAAAAATAATAAAATACATTAGGATTGTCTATCTTCCTACATTGTCAACTGAGTAGTACAATGTTTTATGATTAAGGGGTATACGAAGCACTGAAACAAGCTCGTTGTTCAAAAAATTGCCGCATTCTATCCGGTGCCTAGTGCAGTAAGCAATGCCCCATAATTGGTAGTAAGGTGATTTGCTGTGTCTGGTTATTAATCATTGTGCTCTCATGAATATAGAGTCAGAGTCAGAGTGTGTGTGTAAAAGAAACAGCTTTTTTCTCTAAGTTTTGCACTATTTCGCTGGATGCAAATGTAAAGTTAATGGTTAGAGCATTAAATGAGAGCACAGGACGCATTGATCCGATTCAATGCTTAAATCCACCTTGTGCGGAGTAAAACATGTGTGAACTGACCGGCTTCGGTTTTATCA
Source organism: Echinostoma caproni (assembly GCA_900618425.1). NCBI lineage: Eukaryota > Metazoa > Platyhelminthes > Trematoda > Plagiorchiida > Echinostomatidae > Echinostoma > Echinostoma caproni. Next base: position 215,757 of record UZAN01039383.1, on the reverse strand, counting down.
GTAATATGGATAACAAACCTCAAATGAGGATTGCGCCTTGGTCCTCAGAAGTAAAATGCAAAAATATTATTCACCTGATCACCGGGCGGCTTATCAGACTGTTTTTCATCCTTTCTCCGATATCCATTTTAGGTTGTAGCCAAATAAGTGTTGAATAATATTTTCAGTATGGGTGTCAACTGTGATCTTTGATATTTTGTTTATTCGAGTTTATTGTTAGTATTATTGTTTCACGCGCGTCTAAGTATACCAAACAATAATCTTCAGAATAAAGATAGGAGTATATAATTTGCTAGTGAACGGAAAGCTTCCGGGGCGTCCAGGCCAAATTAAATGACTATTCATGGGGTATTCACTATCGGAGCCTTTGGGCAGCGAAAGATCGACCAATATGGAGGTGGAGCAATGCATAAAAAGCACAATCCATTAGAATCGGTGTATAGTTCATCGGATCATACCGCCTTTGAACAGGGTCAAATATTTAAAGTGCCCATTAGACACAGATGCCCAATCAAGTGGGTGATCACTGCCACAATCAGGAAAGTGTGTCTGCGGCACGTTCGCCTTGTACGGAATGTACGTTTAACTGGTGTCCTTTCCAACTAAAGATACGTAGTTGATGAAATTTGCATGTCTGTAATCATGGAGGAGAGGTCTCATTATTGGAATACTTATAGTGGTATCCATGTGTTGTTTTTAAAGACTGAATTGCCCAGACACCACTCAAGGATGTGATTCTGTTACTCTACTTGCAGTATCTCCTTGAACAATAACTCTATTGATTCCTACCGTTATCAATGAAAATAATTATTTATGTTGTCCATTTTGGGTTACTTTGATGGCGGTAACAGTCCCCTCAGAAAACCTACAGGATTTTCTCTCATCCTTTAGCCTTTTCCCACCGTCGTTCAGCTTTTTTGTATCTCTCTTTAGTCTCGTCGTCCCATTCTCTGCTTGCCTTGTCCCATCGTCATTTAGCCGAATGCTGTGCAGACAGGTCGGACCAGTATTTGTTCAGACCAAAATGAGAACAATCATCACAGGTGTTAGGAACGCGAATCATCGATTCACGGGAAATCCAATGCATAGCTTCGGGTACTGACGCATTTTTGTCCCAGACGGACATTAAGGAATCGGAAACATGCTACTATCATAATCGCCTTGATAGAGACTTATGGTCACATTAAAGTCTCGTGTCGAACGCAATAGACTCAGTATGTTAATAAAATGGCACGACTTGTTTAGATTTTTGTTACGAAATGTTATTTTTACTTATCAGTTCACAAAACCCAGACATCACTGCCCTAAATTTCACGACCTTTTTCTGTTCTTCTGCCGGTGACACCGCAACACTAACCGTTTTCCCACGAATATGAATGAGGTAAAACGGAAGATTCTATGGAACTGGTTTCATTAAACTGCACCTTGATATAAGACACAATTTGCATATCTTTGCATTCAAAATGGCACGGATAAACTTTATTGCATGGCGTTTGCTTGAAACAGTCGATCGGGATCATTTGAGTTTAGTTACCAGAAACACGAAGTCATCATTTCTTTCGTATCTGTTCAGTGTGCGCAATTCACTCAATCCGCCTCGTTCTGCCTCCCCTTGCATTCATCTAACACTACCGTACTGTTACATATTGTACCCGCTTACTACCAAGTTACCATATAATTGAGTTATAACTGTTGAAAGTGACATGGCTATCACGGTAGAACTAAAATACAATTTCATTGTCCTTCACTGTCGTTGATCGTAGAACAACTACCATTAGTAGTGTGAAGTCAAACAGCCACCTAATTCAGAATATTAAGCCGTTAGGGTTGCACAATCGGTAATACCTTGTTATGGTCGCAGTAAACGGTACTTCGGTTGTATACATGGGAAATCGCTGTTTTTCATGAGTGGGCTTGAACAATTTTTCGGCAGATTATTCCAGTATTATAATACACAAAATTATTCGTAAAGTTTTCTAATTATTCACGGTTAAATTATGCTTGACTACGGTGGTAGATTCATTGAAATCTATTCTACTTAGATATCAACGGTAATGACGGCTTTTTCATAATGTGCGGTTCTATTAAAGTGCAGTTCCTCCAAAGAATGTTTGTTAAAGTCACTCTTCCGATTCGGTCCGATTCTACTTTTATTGGATGGAACAAATTTAAGCGAAATGATTTTCAATGAGGTGGAAAACATTTCATAAATGTTCTACGTGTATCATTACTCACGTGCACAATCGACTGATGGTGAAAAATTTTACTCGGCTATAGAGGCGCTTTTTCGTGTTTTCAGTAACCATGGGCTGATGCTGAAAGGCTGAAGATCTTAACATTGAGTGTGCCAATTTGGTACATTTTTCTGGTTAGCTCGCTTAAGAACAAATAAAGAGCATGCTTGCATTTTGATGCAGGGGACTCCGATTTTATTCCGAACAGGAATCATGATGCCAATGTGTGTATTATGTTTGATAGATGAACAAGCTTCCAGTTTAGCTTTTAATCAAGGAAGCTTCAAGGAAGGCTTCCTGCTCGAGGAACAGAAAAAAGCCTTTGAAAAATTCACGTTAAACAGACAATAAAGATGATAAGGAAAGCGAACTTCAATTTTTGAAAGAATTAAACAATTTTGTTTCGCTGATCTTGAAATAAATGGTAGATGGAATCACCCTACGAGTCTGATTATATGACTTTCAGAACAATCAATAACTTGGCAAGAAAATGGTCGGAATTTTTGAAATTGCAACTGTATCACTCAATCTGCATGGAAGTTCATTTTTGCTGTCAGGAGTGACACTATTATGTGTTGAGGAGAGAGGGAAGGAATAAGACTGCAAGTCAAAGGCTCACAGAAATTGCCGTAACATTATTCAGAATTCTACTCCATTGGATGTTGTCTACTTATGGTACCGCTATGTAGATCACATGAGACTGTTCGTGTGCATTGCGGAGTCACTTGACGCTTTATGAAGTTCGGTATTTTCTTTGACCGCGAGGATCGTTACCTGACAAAGTCTTTTGCCCACAGATGATGAACTAGAAGACAGCTAAGAGCGAGCATAGATTCATTTATTTCATCATAATCATGTTCATTTATGAGAAAGAGGGCAGGCGAGAAAATACATACACACGGTGATTGGTTGAGCGGATCGGCGTCAGCCATATTCATTGTCTCTGGACTCTGTCCGAATGGTTGCTTTGGGTTACCTGTCTTCCGATTGGCACAAAGCAATTTTCACGGACTGAAAAGATGCGCTGTCACCTCTTTTTAGCCTCAGATTTATCGTCAGATAATCGCCGTTGCAGAGCTATATGGGAAGCCTGCTGTAATCGGTTTGTACGGCGGGGCCAAACCGAACCTCATACGCCACATTACCGCGCATACGATAAATCTGCCATAAGTTTCACCCATGACGATTATTTTTCTGATTGAAAAATAATTTTTCATCTCGCAATAATATGTGAGGGATTGTTGAGCATTAGCAAAGGTGATCAATGTGATTCGCATAACCTAATGACTACTTCTCATATTCGGGTTTGAATCTCCATTGATTTGGCAAATATGCACTGCCGATGATTGGTTACATGGAAAAACCAGAGCTCGGTGTCTCCAAAGCTAGTTATTTCTGAATGAAAATCATTCTTTTCCTAATATTCATTTCAAGGAAAAGAGATTTAACTTTGAACATATATATCTTCAAAATCGAAGGTTAGTTTGCCCACAGGGAAAAGTTTCTAGAGAAAATCTCCTTCAGTGACAATTTGCCCCATATTAGACAGATTCGAATATGCGACACTGGAATACGTAAACGGCGTCTCACGGAAACCGAACTGGGTGGAACGTCTGCCCTACTGATGAATAGAACACGGATAAAGTCAGCATTATTTCAGCTGTGACAAAAAAGAGTGTGTATAGTCGACGGTGTGATCAAAGAACTTTGCATGTGCAAACTCGAGTTTGTTCCATATCGAGTGCTCGTACGGCGCCAAGCAATTGCGGGGGAAACGCAGCAAGCGAGAGAGAAATGCAAAACAACTATTATTGATGTGAGCTGTTATTGTTTTTAGATTAAAGCGACAAATGCGATTGCATTAGCTCTGTGTTTTCCCTTCTCAATTACGGTAATGCATCTACACTTTTTGAGATATTTCCTCCCCCAACCTTCGATAAGCCGGTTGTATTTTTCGACTCATTGTTCTCGGACGGTAGGCAAATTACTCTGAGGCCCCCTCCGATTTAGTGCTCTCTGATGAAGTCCACTGCACTGTCATTTTCACAAAACAGATGTGCACACATCTGACATAGACTTTTCATACATCGGGATTTCTCACAAATGAAAATAAATAAAAAAGATACAGGGGAGCAAACAATGTCAAGCACTGATGATGTCACCTCGGCTGGGGATGAAACGTTTGCAAACCAACTGCCAAGCTCGGCAAACAGGCGAAATAGAATTCAGTTCACCCGAGCTACGAGAACCAATTTTCAATACTTTGTCAAAGGAAAATCAATATAAAGATTAGAGTTGGGTGAAATTTTTGTTATTCAGGTCACTCTCGTGCTCCCACTGCGTAATTTAGAGATTTTCGTGTGCAAATTACACTCGTATTTTTCAGTCTGGACGTGTGACTGGGATATCGTCCACCTCACTACAAGAGACACGACATTTGATGGACTGACTGATCTATGCTAACGGCAAACCGTTGAGTCTCCATAATCGTGAATATTTTAGCTAGATTTCCACTCCTTCACAGTTCATCTTTGGCATTTACATATCCAGGTAGCTAGGACAAATAAAACATAAAATAAATTGGAATTTTAAAGGTTTATCAGCCACACACTTAGTGCGCGAAAGGATATCAAAGCCTTGTTATTTCAGGTCCGTTTCCGCTAAGAACTTGGTGAGTACAGCTAAAACGTTGAAATTAGTATTCGACATCCGATTTTAAATGCCTTTCTGGTTGCTCATCAGATCATGTACGGTTGCTGTGACACCCAATTTCGTAACATAATTTCTTATCTGGTATTAGAACACCTAGCTAAACAAGTCACTCAATCAGTGAATATGAATGACATAACCAAAACGAAGAAGACCGGTAACTTTGATGGGCCTTGGCACCCCAATGGTCCTCAGGATGCACAATTGGTCCGCCAAAATGTGCGCACTGGACAGCTGAATCAATACATTATTCTGATTGTATAGTGATCACCGAAAGCGTTTTCGGCATACCCAGGATTGTTTCTGATTCGTGCTATCTATGCACATCCAGTTTATGGCATTGATGACTGAAGACGATATAACGGAATTCCCGCAACACGTGCAATAATTTTTCTGTCTGAACTCAAATTGATGAAATTAGCACTTTAACTAATGCGCATTTCAGATGAAATTGATCGACCGTCTTTCAATTACTATTTGTTGGCCATTATCAAATTGAGTTGTCGTCTTAGTGGCCTCTCAAAATGTGAGCACTGTGTGAGCAGTGCATGGTTTGATTTAAACTAACAGAATTAAGTTATAATATCGGCTCAATAAATGAAAATGTTTAATACATCGGTGTTTTTGAGCTAAATATTTTGAACCCATTGTTCAATGGGACTGATATCACAACTGGTTAACGATAGAAAAGGCTGGAATGGGCCGCTGAAGCGAGACAAGACATAATGTAAATGAAAAAATTGGAAGTTGTGAAACAGTTTTATGGGGGTGGGGGTGGGGGTGGAGGGAATTTGACAAAATCATCGAGTCCCCAAAAAAACATGAATAACAATTTTAGATACAAATACAGAATCTGGAATAAGTCTGAAACTCAGTGTTCTTGAGAAAATGTTTATTAGTTTGGCTTTCTGGTAAAATGCGCTAGACACTTTAAAGAAGAAACATTCCTGACTCGTTGTGATCGCCACGTCGCATGATATAGGTCAGCGGAAGGACTGAATCAAACCAGTAAGAGCAAAAACATAATGTAACTATTGGTATTATAATTCAAACAATACTGTACCCTTTTCTCTAAACAATATTTGGTTCCCGGAACTGGGGGTACTCAGATGGAGCTGCCACTCAATGTTTAAACGAAAACATTTCACTCGTAGGCCAATTTCAGTATCAAATATTCGCAAAATAATAACTTACGAGAAGCGAATCCCCGGATTGGATTTAAACCATAGAATCAGTGTTCTAGTTGTTGTCCGCAAATTGGCTATCACACGGAAATGAACAAACCAGGATTGTTTACCAGGAAAAAAGGAGCCGATTCGTTTGTTTTGAATACAAATATAGGTTTTCTTCTCGGTGGATTCAAATGAGCAAACACTAGCAACAAACGCATACTTATCTGAAGTTGAAATTATCTGTTCCATTAAACTTGCACTGATTTGCGACGTCCACTGAACCACTGATTTAATTGAAAAATGCTCAATGAATGTTTTGAGAAATCTGTTCATTTATGTTGTTGGACAGATTTAATTTTTACGTCCAACCGGTGGGATTCGAACACAAACTTGTTCAACCTGGGATATAGAAATGGTGCCCTGTGTATTCGCTTCATTTTTAGCTGAGCGTTTCAGTGTTTCCTCCATTTTAAGTTTTTGCTCAAGACTGGCTTCACTTTTAATGATCAAATTATGATACAATCAACGTTTCGTAGGACGAGAGGTCCCGAAGACTATATGTACTTCATTGAAAGGCTGTTCTTCATCTTTTTCATAATCAAGCCTCAATCGATCACTGTCGCTTGAATGCCCAGAATCGCCGGAGAAGCCTGAGCCATCCTGAGTTTATTTTACTTTTGATGAAGTTTTATGGCGTCAAACTTTGCAACTCAGTAACTGGTCTGTGGTGTTATGTGAGTTCAGTCAAGATTTCATGCAACGTGTTGTAGGGGTTCTAGTTGTGTATGCTTGCTAATACAGCCGCATATGGAATGTCATACCTGAATGAAATCTCGTTGGGAATTGGCACCTTCTCTCCCGATCACTTTTGCATAATACAGCTCCAAGAAGTGATCTGCAGCATTCACTTGGATTGAAATTTGCGGCTTCGCGTCATACTTTGTAAGCGCCATCGGATATTCGTTTGGTCGTTTTTTCAGCTTTCGACTGGTTTGTGCGACGTAGTACTTTTCTCTTTCTCCAAGCTGTAGATTGTATCTTACGATTGAAGCGTCTTCTTTGGGGAGTCGATCCTCGGGCCCTGAAAACGTTGCCTTTACTGCCGCTGTTGTATGGTGTGACCAAACTTCTTGATACTTTAAATAGTACCACTACCATTTCCGAAACTCCTTGTGAATATATATATATATATATATATTGTGGATCTCCAGGAGAAATCGTTCCCTAAAACGCAAAATAAGTTGTGTACAAACGCTATTCAGAGGATCTAGTATGCACTGCAGCACCGTCTAACTTCACAGGACACGGGAAACTCTTCTATCTGAGATGTTTCGAAGTCACGGATACCCGTGAATTTACGTCTTAAGGAGCTTACATGCAATGAACATGGAGAGGACAGTAATCGAACTGTGGAGGAAGCTACAAATGCAAAACAAAATGAACGATCGTCGACGGGCTTGGGGAGCCAAGACAACGAAGTGACCAATGAACACCGGAGTGTGATTCACAGTGACAAAAACTATCCAACCAAATAGCAGTCGGTTGATAGTAGTGTCGAGTAGGATTGAAGAAACACAAACAGCAGAATATTTATAAAAGACAACGAATACAGCGAATCAGCTTATTTTCGTAGCGCCTTCGGACATTGTCAGTTATGTGAGTTTATTTGAGGTTGAAATAAAAGAGAATGATTTGATAAGTTAAACGTGAATGAACCATATAAGAACAATGTTATCCGGGTCCCAGTCAGACTGACGTTGCCTAGCTACGAAACCTAGGTAAGAAACATAGGCTAACTGCACTTACACGTCAGAGAACTCTCCAAAATCAAATTTTGTTCATTCTTTTGCAAACGTGTTGGCTTAAACTCTGATGCCAGCTCTGTTTACTACAACACACTGTTGGGGAGAAAACAAATTGGGTAAACTTTATTCTTTGGAAATTGTTTTATTATCGCCATAATCCAATCAATATCTGTCCTTTGAACAATATTTGGTTATTTCGCAAATCGGTGCATTTCATATGCTCACACCTGTTTCTTTACCAGTCTCTCTCGCTCGACCTCTGTGAGTCCCAATCCGATTGTCCGGATCAAGTTACCTCGAGAGATTTTTATGAATAAGCTGCTGAATATTTTCATCTGTTGATTTTAATGCACCAAGAAGTGGGATACAATTTTCGTTGTCCGGCGTGCGACATCCTTTTCTGAGTTGATAAATTACAACATTTGGATTTAATTCTGCAATTGGCGATCTTTTGAGAACCGGACAAGGAGAAACATTATTCGCGTCAGTTACCTTGGCAGATTTGTAGGTTGACACATTTTGGTTCGTAAATTAACCTTTAAATCTTCTAATGTGGTAAAGATTTTTGTTTATTGACTCCTCATTTCCATCTGAAACACTCAAAAGCCTCTGTAAAATCATATCCATAATGAACAAATAATTATAAGTTACATTTCCATAATTGTAATAATTATTCTATCTGAAAGGCTATAGTAAAATTGCTTAGTGGAACAAAATTTTCAGTTACTTATTTACTGATAGCCTCGTTGAAACTCTTGCCCGTGCCTGCAGTTCTTTTATTCAAATAGCGGCGTTTGAACAAATTCGTACTCTGAACTTTGGCCTTTGGGAGTATCGCTTTCGTTCTTTGTTATTCGGTTTGCTTATCTCCCCGAAGTCACTTTCCAGAGAGAGAGCCTGGCCCCAAGAAACTTCAGCTACTTTCCTTAAGAGTGAAAAGCTGAACATAAATGCCTAAGTCGTTATACTGGTATTGATCGAACGCATACAACATTTTCTCTCTATCTCAATACCTCCGGATTTTTAATTTCGTTCATGCCAATGTGTGCGGTATCACCCCACTGATGTTTACATACTAATGGAGCATTAGAAGGAATTCACTTCCATGTGGCTCTGAATCGCCGATCTAATTTTGATTGATTGGTTAGATCTACCATCCTTCAGACGTCACCTCCACGCACAACTCTGAGCTGTACTAGTCAACAATGCACTCAGAAGCACTTGGTTCGAGTTTTGCTCCTACTAGAGCTAATCAATAATGCATATTCACCGTCCTGTCTGGGATTCGAACTCCAGACCAATCGAATGGAAGGCGTGTGTTACCACCGTGTCAACCAGCTCATACCATGGATGAACCGAGTTGTCAATCCAAGTTTGTTCAGGTGTCATCTTCAGAGATAGTCAGTCAGTTTACTTTGGCCCAACAGCCGTAACTTTAAAACTACCACAAAGTGTAGCGTGACAATCAAGACCACATCAATTCAAATACTGATACAAGGGAATTAAGAACATTGTGGTAGAGTATAAGTTCATCATAATTGTTCTCCATTACTGAGTATCTATAACAAACACTCGACAGTCAATCCAATACCCGCATCCCAAAATATTCGAGCGGAGTGTGTGTGTAGGCGTGTGTCATTCAGTCCGTGCGGGTGTTGAACAGAACTAGTGACTGAAGTTTCATTAGTTGTTTTCTTCAGTGGCAGTCAGTCAGTTTTAACGACCGGAAAGATGGATGAAAAGACTGTCCCATATATCATCTCTAATCAAACGCATCTCATGCAATGCTATCCAGCACGAAAGTTTGTGCTCGTGGTCGGTACTCAAACAGCTACGTGTACAAACAATCCTCATTGTGATAATTGACCGCAGGTATAGTAACTGGTAAATAAAATTAATTTCCTCATGAATATACTTCTCTACTGAGGCTTTACATTCACAAGTCCAATATGGGAATTTACCAGTTTTGCTTATGCACAGAGAACTGTGACGACCGGTAGTCCGATGTGTGTTTTACTTTCTGAAATGAACCTAGAAAAACATGATGAAAATACCATCTTCATCTAGCCTTTCCGGGTTTGTGGCGATAGGGCACAATGCTGAGTAAGTGATTGTTTCCACCCAGTGCAAATCAATTTTGGTGCCATTGCTCCCTTTCTGATACCGATGAGAATAACCAATACGAAAAGCGTCTTTTTCGTCGTTGAGAAATAAACTATTTGTTCTGTTCCTGGTTTGTTTTTTCAGTCGCCAGCTGCAAGAAAGTGAACTGGAAACCTAGTGGTTGGTGTAATATATTATGTCTGTTGTTTTACGCAGTCGATTCATTCAAGCGAAATTTCTTACCCCGAAGGCAACCGGAAGCAATAACACAACTTGGTTCGTCTGTACTAGGGTATGCTATGGTCGATTTCCGGCGTAATTTCCCCATTAATTCAAGGAATGTTAAAATATCAGTTTTTTTTGAATAAAAGCTATTTAACATTAGATTCAACTGTTGTTCCCGGAAAACGAGTGTGCAGCTCTTATGGGAGCAGCGAGGACATAAAATGCACCTATGAACAACCAGTGAATCAGCTTGTGTTCGGTGTGCACGAGCGAGCTGAATTATGTCAATACGAATTTCTTGTTCGATGAAATCAATTGTGTGCCGGTTGCACGCTTGAATTCTAAGGAAAAATATAAGTCTGATGCTATTTTACTGGTTGAGAATAAGTGTAGCTTCTAACACTCGTACAAACAGATGGATCGGTCCGCTGATCCGCCTATTCATTTCAGGGTTGCGAGGAATCTGCCCAAACGCTGCACTTAAACCCCTATGATATAAGATGTGTTTTGTTGCCCGATCAATTCTCTCAAATAAGCTTCTGAGTGTTTAATCAAAACATTTATACTAGAATACTCCAAATAAAGGCATTCGAAAACGTAGTGAAATGATCCTCGGGATCCAAGACGCCTTCGCAACCTTTCATTCAAATGAAAGGATTAGCAGCTTAGTGCAACCTTCGTTTCGCGGGTTTTGTTGCTTTTCACTACTCAATGTCTCCTAAGGCTTGTTTGTGCGATTGGAGTTGATACCTAATCGAGGCTTTGTTTTGATTTGCAGACCGGAGTCAAGTATTTTGAGAGATAAGCCTGAATAAAGCCCAACGTTTTCCCCAGCCCTCGCGTACAAACAACCTGTGTCAGTTTAAGTACGCTGAAAACATAGTGTCCGGAGGGATGCGAAATAGTTATCTATTGCATGTTTTTGCCGAAACAAACTTGGATAAGAAAGGCAACATTGCGACTGAGCACGAGCATATTGCAGAATCGTGTTGCCGCATCTCAGCTTGTGCTTCCAGCAGAAAATAAAATTGTTTACATAACATAAGTGATGATGATCTAACCGAAGAATAATTGACTGTTTCGCGGTTTCCACACAGATTCGCACTGAGATGAACATCCACCT
>UZAN01039383.1:182715-195088 GCA_900618425.1 Echinostoma caproni | reverse complement strand
TCTAACCTGCTACCGACTTACTGTTCACAATATGGGTTGCTAATCAAAATACCAGATGACCTATGGGCGTGCAAAGGAAAACTTGCATTGTTATTGGTAATGGTATTCGACGAAAATAAATTGGGTTTAAAAAAGGATATTCCATGAGGATAGAACGGACATATGGAACCTAAGGATTACAGTTGTTTGTTCATATGATAAAATGGTTTGATGCTATCTAATGACCAACATCGCATCGAAAACATATTGTCCCGATTCCGAATCGAATTCGGCACTTTGAATGAATACCTATCTTGACGATATATTTATTACGGATCATGACAAAACATTGGCAATACACATTTGAACCACGGAGCAAAGTTACTCCGATTGCTATGCTAGTACTTCACTACATTGCTTTGTTTTGGACAAGTGAATCCATCAACAGGGTTATCACTCGCAAAACTCATCGGTTTGAAGAACGAACTCACATTCATTAAGCACCTGCAAAACACTGAAGGTCATGTTTGAGCCGAAGTTATTTCGTAAAAGACGGGGCATATGCCTTAAAACGGTACAAGGTAACGAATGTTTGGCTACAAAACTCAATCCCTCCGTTGCTGAAAGAGAGCTCTTTCTGAAGAAACACCTTTTTAGTTATGTGTTGGTTACTGTCTCGCTCTCTCTGTGCTAGATTGTGGCGCCATTTTATATCATATCTATGACAACAAATTAGAAAGACCAGAACATTTCAGCTAGTCGAGCTATCCATTGGTAGCCCTGATTTTTTCAGTCCCCTTCAATTCCTCGTTAACACCAATGTTCATGCAGGTTTCTCTTTGATCTATCTAACCAATAACTTGACTACATTAGGCATTTGTGTCAATGTATCGAATGAAGTTGGGATACGTTGTTTCAAACGTTAATCATTTTTTGCTCACAAATTTAAATAAGAAAATTGTGTTTTCCATTTATTTTCTTAATTAATAAATACTTGTAGATTAATTTTATAGACAAGTGATGAATAATGGGAAAGAAGTAGCTTCCAGTGATGGTCACCAATTGAAATTCTATTTCAATTATTCTGTTCAAGAAAGTTTACTGAATTGTACTTCCGTCAACTGAGAAACACTGTTGTGAGTCGAGGGGTATCGAACTGGCACTGCTTATGAACGTGCACTTTTTCAGGCTATCCTTCTCTTTCCTCGCAATTCCTAATCACTTAAACCCTGATCAAGTGTGTCGACTCCGGGTCGTGCATTTGCGGTTGAACGGCTTTTTAAGAGGCTGGCTACTGCTGTATCCAGTGGCCTGCAACGACCACTTTGATGTGCACGCTTGCGCACTCTCTCTCTCTCGTGAGGGAAGTGGAATGTGATGCATGCATGCATTTCGCGTTTAATCAATTTCCCAGGTGTCAATGCCAAACCTTTCTAACAAGAAGAGTATTTTGACTTAAATATTTACGATGGAACAGCAAACGAATATGGTGAAAAGTATCGACGCTTTTCACCGTTCATTCAGTTGAATTTATTCAATTTGTATTTACTTATAATCTCATTTTACCATTCTTCGTGCAGATTATTTGCACCCATCGGTGACTGTGAATAAAACGTAGGTGATACTAATAACAATGTATATTAACAAAGCCTCATCCCTCCCTTAATTGCTTAGTAGAAAAAATATAACTTCTTCTTTGCCTAGGGTTTGTTCGTCCAGTTGCAGCTGTCATCTAGACAGAGGTGTCAGGTAACCTCAACTATGCAAACAGCCGTGCTGTACCCTACATAGCGCCTCGTCAGGGCACTATAAGAGAAAGGTCACGTAGGTGGTTAACCGTGAATAAGTGGGCGTTGCTCCACTGAATACTCGGTCGCGATCAATCAGCGGCGATACCCACGCCAGTAGTGGGTTTTAATCCCGTAACAGAAAGTTACAATTTTTATAGAAACCATCATGAAAGGCACAACTCTGGTCCTCCTCCCTCCAATAAGGTCAAAAACATCACCCTGCTATCCCACTAGTAGCACTTGACTGTGCATGGCATAAAGACGTATCTTTATAGAATTGGGTCACGTGTGTATTCGCGATGCCTCGATTTGCCATATCCAAAAGATAACTGGTGAACAATTTCGTGTAACTGACTTATTCTTCTGCATGTGATAGTCACATGAAAATCAGTTACACGATGGCTACTCATGACTCATCAGATTATTGCATTATTTCGCTCGTTTCGACTGCATAGTTTCGGAAAACACTACACTTAGACGCAACCAGAGTTGGTTTGTTGTACGGGTAGAGAGAGATTAAATCATATGAGCTCTCCCTTTGGTGATTGGAAACATGTGAATAAAGAGGAAAATATAGGATGAGAATTGACGGAGATTTAAACCATAGTGGCACTTATTGACCAAGAACGACAGGTTGATTAAACGCCAAAACTACTCCTTTGAATAAGGGGAGATGGATTTAGTTTGAAGGATGCCGTTGCATTCGGATTATTATTGACAAAAAGCTGCTCAAATGTAGTATGTTTGGTCAAACAATAGAAAAGTGCATTGTCGTTGAATCGTTTTTGCGCAATGCTAGTTTCATAGTTGTTGCCCCTTGAAAAACAACTTTGCGTCATACGGAGTGAACGAATGAATCATTCCACTTTTCCGTCGAACAGTTAGTTTACCACATTTGGTTACTTTGAGAGGAAAAAACCCTTATCGTGCAGATCGTGAACTTTCGTAGGAGTTTTTCACGAACTATGTAACCTGGTTTCTTTTGGTTTTTTTAAACCGCTCCAATAACCTTTGCACGATCAAGGGCTAACAGCGAAACTGAAGTGTTTTGGTGCCCAACACACACGTACCTATTAACCCATGCATTTCTGTTACTTAAATAGGTTTTCTTTGACAGTAATTCAATCGATTTAGCAGATCATGTCCTCCAATCAAGGAGTTTCTATCTTCTCACGACATGCATTGTCTTTCTTAGAAGCTTGCACCACGGTTAACGTAAACTGAGTTTATTGAGCATTTTCACGGGGTATGGTTGCTGTAGCATCACTCAAACTTTAGAGCAACAACTCCTGTCGCATATCCCAGACGGTAATACGAAAGTTGAACGAGAAGAACTATTGACCAATGACCTACGGTGACCTCACCTAAATCCACGATTAACTGTGGTCAATTGTTCTGTGGGTGATACTTCATGGCTCAGTGGATTGGTTGATATGTACGGTGCGGGGAAAACTAAAGTATTCAGTTTAAACGGGACATCAGTTCTGTTACGTACGCCATTTACCGTTCGCAAATTAACTCATACCGCATCCAACTGTTTGTGCCGTTGAACACCGAAAAAATTCATAATACACTGTATCTTTAACTGCGTACATGCCCAAGCATAGCACAATCCAAATGGTCTGTTGTGAGTTGAAAAAAATTAAGGTCATTATTCGTGAGATTTTATGATTATTAATGCCAGTGAGGGTTGATGTGAACACACACTTTTTACCGGAATTTCAAATTCGGAAAAATTAGTAAACTGAAGCTCTTCCAACACACCCTTATAAACAGAACAAAGTCGGCTTTATTCTAGCACTTATTTTACATGACTTTTAGTCAGCTGTTTTGCTTACAATCAGGTGGAAAAAGGAGACAAAATGTTTGATTTTGCTCAGAAATCTGCGTGATTACGGAGTATAAAAACCGTTATTTTTACTCTCAAAGTTTTTTTCTATTTTGTTTTCTAGATTCGAAAAAGGACTAAATGTTGCACGAAATTTTGGGGTAAGAAGGCAAACGTGCTTCTTATTGGATAAGGTATCTATGTAAGTGATTTTACACCACAGATCACCTTTATGCAGTACCTTAAGTTGTTCAGGGTTGAAAATCGCAAACGCGGTCACATGCATATCGAGACTGTTTGTCTTATCGTTCAGAGACTACATGTTAAAAAGTATTTTGACAGGCCACTCAGTTTATAGAAAGGTTGAATCCTGTTCCCAAATTTATTTCCGTGTTCCGTTGACAATATTTAGCTAATATAATACACAGTGAGGTGAGGATTAAAAAAAACCTGTGATGGGAACTTCACTTTAATTGACTAATGTTTTGTACTGTTAATGCCATCTAAATTCATATAATTCGTTCCAGCCCAGTTCGTGATTCACCTCTATGTTTGTTGCGTACCCATTTTTGAATCAAATAGGCAACAGTTTTAACTTTGTCTTTTTAATCGTATGGATAAGGCATCACGTCATTTGTACACACATGCACATCGTCGTATGAACCCAGTTCAGTGTTAGAATCGTTGAAGCTTAGACGCTTTAGGTATTGGAGACGTTCCTGTGAAATCCTTTGTATAATTTCAGGTAAACAGTCTGAATTAGCGCATATTACTATGTAAAACAATACCCACGGGTCAAACTTAGGGGATAGTTGATGTTAATCCAAAATAGAAGTTTTTGGTGTATCGCAATTGCTGCTCCTAAATGACCTTTAAGCCATCTTACAAGACACAACCGTGGTTTTCCAGCATATTGTATCTGTTGGTTCATGCAAATTATCAGTTTGCTACAGTCTGCAGAAAGCAATTAGTACACAAATACAAGTATCTTGGTCGTGTTTTCCAAAAACATTTAGATAAATAAAAAATCAAGAAGTGCTTTAAATTGTGAGTGAGTGAGTAGTATGTGGTGCTGAAAAATGAAACCCAATAATTGCTCTCATTTGAAATTGGCATTACTGTTTAATGTCTAAAAATTGGGAGAAACGGGTGGTAATTTCGATAAAGAATTGAACCTAATAATCGCAGGAATGCAGACCCAAAGAAGCAACGTCTACTGGATTGGAATTTTGAAATGAAGAAAATAATGGATTCCAATTTTCTCTCATTTGGTCAATCGGATATACCGGTGCTGGAGAGTAGAAATGTCATCTGAATTGCTGAACTGGTGCAACCCTATTTGTGATACTGATGCGTCCTGCTGGGTTTCACATTTTTGGCGAGTTAACACCAACCAAGTTGAACTGAATACTTCATTTGAGTTTTCCCTCGCTTCAGACATGGTATCCTCTTCTCTCTCTCTCGTTTCTCGGAACACATTTTAAATGATTCTCAAAATATTCGGTTGAATTAGGTGGGACTCCTCCAATAAAGAACTGACGTGACCACGAAGTTTGCGCACCGGTTCTTCCTTACAGTTATTTTGGGTTCGAACGGATTGTTGAATGAAGTCTTCTATGCACGAAGTTTTCAGTCTTATTTTATCCACATAGTTTCCCCGTGATCACTGAATCTACCCACAAAAAGGCACTGACATATGTTTGCCTCGATACTAGGTTCTAATGAAGGACTGCTCATTGGTTTCCTATTTTTGTTGCGCGCTCATGTAATAGTTTTAAAATTTTAGTATTATCGATCCATCTGATTGAGGATTTATTTCCAATATTGCTTAACATTTTAGTTCCGAGTTCCTTCCTGTGAAAAGGTGCAATTTGTGTGTGCTCAACGTTACAGCTGTACTATATCGTTGCGTGACTTTTTGTTACGCGATTAGCATTATGTACAGAAAACTAGTGAACCCCCTTGGGCATATGCAGTAATGTAGTGATAATATGGGAATATTCATTCACAGAGAACATGCCGATTCAGCGGTTGGATGCAGGTAAGGTTTAAACTGGAGGGAAAACAGTGCTAGAGGAAAAATTACTGAATTTGTGGTGTCCGAAGCAGCATTGAGTGGCAGGTCTGGATTGAATTAGGTATACACAGTGGGAAGTATTACCAAAGAAAGCTACTTCACTTTGGATTGTGAGCATGCACAACTTATAAACAGTTACTGGACTAATCGATCTGTTTTCACTTATCGTTGCAATTGACACAATGAAGAGGAGAGAAAGATAACTAAAGACTGGTAACAATATGCAGTAGGCAGTGTTTCTCCGTGATAGGGGATCCACTTTTGTACTCGTTGGAGGCCGCCTACGTTACTTCTGTTTTCTACAAGGAACCTATTTCAGAAGCTTCAGCTTTCGTTTCCTTGGAAAGCAAAAGAATGCTCAACGCTTCGGATCCAATCGGATATCTGAATGTTATCATTCTTAGGCCTGCAGGCATTTCCTCCCTGTCCCGTTCTTACTTAAATTGTTCACCGACCATTCAGAATCCACATTTGCCCACACTAGGAACGACAACAAAAATTCTCCTATTCACTCCGTCGAACGCTTTATTTCTTGGTCGTATTTATTGAATACGTTCAATTCACATTTCACGGATAAACGTATTCACGTACCGTGTAACGTGCGCAAATTGGCAAATATACGTGACCTTTCTTTTGATGCACGGTCGTTAGCATCGCTTTTTGGCTAGTTTTATCTTAAGTGTATCCCATCTTCAAAAAAGCATTCACTAGGGCAAACCACCAAACCTGTTGCCTAAAGCGTACAATTGAGTCACTAAATATTTCGCACTTGATTGCATTGAAGCATTTCTCCGACAGAGAACCATATCAGTTAGCGTGGTTGTTTCACTATTCGTTTCTGTCGACAATGTCTGCGGTATTCTACAAAAACTCGCACTTGTTCCCCAACTTTCCCCCAAATTCATCAACCACTTTCCAAATTTTCTATGACCAAAAACAATATAGTTTACTGACAAAGCCAAGATGAGTGCCCCATCGCATCTGAAGGACTGGTTGCGGGTCATCATTGGCTTCTGGAAAAGAGGCTTGATTTTCGAGCAGCAAATACTATGGAACCCTTACAATCTATGGCACTCGTTGGTGTGTATCACATGAATGCACACAACTGTTGGCATAATAAGATTCAATTTTGAAAAGTCTCATAAAATCTCTTTATACCAGAGACTTGAAGATTCGTCCGTAAAACCATAATCTTTTATTGTATTCAATATCGTTTCTGAAGTCATCTCTCGTATTGACTGTATAAATCATGACTTTCCAAATAGTCGGCCATCATGTGGCGTATGTTGAGCACTTTTCTGCGTTTATTCATCATCTTCAACTATCCCTTTCTCAGATATATTGAACCCGTTGGTAGAGTTTTATATTTATGGACTAGAACAAAGACAAAATCGTGAGTTTACCGCAAATCTTTGGTTGGTTTTAACTCTCACCCATTATATCCCCGTGGCTCTATCTTTCAACATCCCTCATTCTACGACATACAACCTTTTTCCGAGTGCCAATGACATTCTGAAAAATAAGCATTCAAATTCTCAACCTAGTGTCACGTATTTGGAAGTATTTGTGTTCGTGGAACGCTGTTTCAAAGGCACACTTTGGAATTGAATGTTTGGCATTTTTTCATTTAGCTTTGCCATTTCGGCCATTCTGGAGTACGAGTTTGTCGTATTTCATCAACTGCTTTAAGTTCCGGCCCTCGGACATCAAATACGCCGTTGTGACTCAAACAATTGAAGTGGACCGCTATCATGCCCTCAAAATGTCACATCTGTGTTTACTTCGTGTAAGTTCTTTAAAACATGAACTAAACGATTAAATAATAACAACATACAACCAATCAACAGCTTCATGACTTGTGCCATGTTCAATTTGCACCGATCTGAATTCCGTTAACCCGAGCAAGAAATCGCAGCAATCGAATAACTATAAGCAAAATTTAAATGGAAACCAAACTTAATAACAGTTGAAAAAGCGCTTATTTTCTAGCACTACGTTTTATGCTTTCGTAAATCGATTTGAACAATTCCGGTGGAGCTCATACCGTTTAGAATTTACATAAAATGTTTACTATCAAATATTTTATGGGAAACATTAATGGAGAGCAAAATTGTTCTGATAATTGACAACTAGTTGAAAATTTGTCTGGTCACGTTCGGAAATGCAAAGCGTGCAGATAATGGTCATATAAATCATTTTCACTGTTGCATTTTACACCAAAAGATACTACTCTAAGCACCAATGACAATTTATCATTCGTGGAGTAAAAAAGTGATTTTGAAGGATTATATCTCTGGAAGACTGAATAGAACGGAAAACCCTTATAAGAGTCTAGACATAGGGTCGCTGAACAGTCCACAATGATGCGCCAATTTGTACCGCAACCTCGAGAGACGTTAGTTTTTTATCTACGTCAACAATCAGTCCTCAGAAACTATCATTCTAGTATCATTTATCGAAAGATGGTCAATGATGCCCGAGACAGATTTCATTAAATGGCAACAAAGTCATTCAATAATAAACCTGAATCTTTTGGGTTGGGTAAATTTACTTGGGAATAAGTTAATATTTAGCCTGTGGTTCTAACCCAAGCAGCATCTTGTTTGCATGAAGTCGAGAGCAGATCAAGATGATAAACCATGTTGATGATTTTTAAAAAATGCTGGGCAAATCTTCAGCAAAACACAAATGTTTAAAAATACAGGTAATCCTATTACAAACACTGCAAGCGAACTGTAAAGACTGCGCTCGTTTTATACATTACACATTGAACAAACACGAGTCTCCGTCGCGAGTTACCCTCTTCTAATATCCGAAGGAATGGACTAATGAAATGATAGACAAAAGGTGGATATTGCACTTATCTTATTGCACTGATTGGTATTGAATGGTTATTTATGATGATAACTGTGATTGTCTTCTCAGGCATAGAACTGATCACTTTGTGGGTACAAAATCTCGTAAATTCGATGAGCATACACTGTTGAGGTTTCCTTTTTTAATTGAGAGCAGTTTCGGAGTAATTCAACTCTCTCCAGTAACCAGTGACCTCCCAACCGTGCCAGATGAACTTTTATTGGAAAAACAACTCAATAGGTCACTACATATTATACAACAAACATTCGCGGAAAATCATCAGAATTGCAAATGCAAAACGTTCCATTACCTTTAATTAGATCGTCAACGCAGCAACAAGGCTTGTTTTCATTTGGTTCATTTTTGAAAGACTTTTTCACCAATACTAAATGAAATACATGATTTTGCCTTTCAGTACTTCATTTGCATTTCTGTTTGTAGAGAATAACATGGAGAGCATACCTGTGAATTTGTTTGAAAGAATCATATAGTCATTTCTATATATGAAACCTGCAAACATCAAGTCATTTAAACGTGCAGTTGTTCCACACCAATGCAAAGCGAAGTATGCTGTAGATGTGACCGAATCATGTCTGCTATTGTTCCGCATTTGAGGTTGGCCAGTGCTGTTATTTGTTGGCCTTTGAGGAAGTGGTAGCAGCAAGTTCCAGACTTGCAATACTTTTCAACTTCCGTCTCAAAATTTAGATACCCCCCTATCATATGACATAAACGTTCATGGCCCCACACTCCGCTTTTTGTGAGACACGTAGCATCACTTGTGAGGCATATAAACAGATTTTTGGTTGACTAAAGAAACATTATCCATAGTTTACACGACCTGTTTTGCTTTTCTTACGGCTTATCAGATAGGTCGTGATAGGACGTGAATAGCAAATGTACTCAAAAACGTTGAAGATGGAGAAACAGAATCATTTTGCCCGTTGCTGAAGGTAGAGAGTTAGTGTGGTTATGGACAAAACTATCACACTGTAATAACAAGATGGAAAACTACTTTAGGACACAAGAACCTTGTCCCTTAGTGACATGGACGCCCCCTCAAAGCTAGAGACCAAAACCAATGCCACAACAGAACAACTTGAAGAATCGCAGTATATAATCAAAGAAGAGCAAGGGCCATTGGATTAGCAAAGATAATCAGGAAATAAATTCTGTTTAGGCTGTTTTTTCTTCCTAGTGACGGCCATAAAATATCCCTGCTACCGCGCATCGTAGAGCATGAGAATATGGTGGTCAGCTCAAGGTAGTTCTTGGATGAACTTACAACTCCAAGCTTTATGAAAAGTGAAATTGTGGCCCTTTTCAACGTTGTCTTATCTTGTCTCAGTCAATTTGAACCTGGCGCTACCCGCATCATTCGAGTTAATAGGTTAGCCACCAAGCAACCAGAGAATTTAACCGGCCGCCATTTACCAACTCAAGGAAATATGCTTGAACATATAATTTGATATCTATGGCAAAGTCTACGATCAGCGCACATGGACGTCAACGGGAACACCAGTATCTGGATACATAACCAAAGCTTTAGTGCATAAGACGGAGAAAAAAGTACTACAACATATGGAGAAACTTTGGCTTTCATAATTTGACATTAGTCACTCTGAGCACACTTTAGCAGGGAAGAACACATAAAGGCATCCATAACATGTTTCTGTGAGTCTCATTTGCAATGCTGACGGAGAAATAAAATAAACCAGCTTTCCTGTTTATCATAACTGCTTCAAGGACTATGGAGCAGCCTAGTGATGCATCCTGATCTAACCCAACACATAAAATTTGATGGTTTAAACTGTCAAAAAGTTATTCCAGGAATATGCTAGAAAGATGACAAACAAAAACGCAGCTTCGTGAAGCAAACCTTGGCCAGCGGTAGCAACGAAGTAACAGAGAAAAAGAAAGATTCCGACGTGGATCAAAGATCGATAACCGCGAGACGGTCGGAAACCCGAGGTTTATTAGAAACGTATGGCTTGTTTACGCATGCATTTCTTCAAAACCAAGAAGTGAATAGAAAGTGGTAATTGTAGCGCCCTCTGCGGTAAAATGTGTTGCAGAATAAACCGCTATTTCCGAAACATTGGAAGAATGGTAACAACCAGGGTTCTTGAACACCAGTTGACATTTAGGAGGTATGACCAACTCTTTCCTAGTTTTCCATATAAAGGTAAAGTAAGACGTTTGACTTTGTATGAGCGAGAATCATTGACCATACGAAGTCGGTAACACCAAAGAATATAATAAACGTTGTCATTTTTCAGCCAACTCAGTGAAAGGTAAACAGAACTGAATCGCATATATATTTTGGTAAATCAATATCGAAGACCACAGTGAGATGTTCTCAACTAGTAGATATATCCATGCTAACGAAAAGAAAAAAATCGGTAGACCTAAACATGTTACCATATCTAAGGAGACAATTTGGCCCTCTAATGTTTCGAGGGGCAAAACTTGATAGCGATGACAACAATAACCATATATATTGATACAAAAATAATATCGCACTAATCCGTAGTACTTCCAGGGATTTGAGTTCATAAAAACTGATCCCAAGGTCTTTTATAAAGAGAACGTCCAGGTGAATACCGAGTCCTCTGGGAAGTGTTGACAATAATTAACGTTATTAAGGAAGATTTATCGAAACGGTTGAAATTCACGACATTGGTGTACAAATACAGGTCTAAATCAAGCAAACACGTTAAGGACTTAACAAGCAAACTAACAGCAGGGTTGTCCAATCGGGATCAACGGAAGTATTAACAGGTGGTATACAATGAGGCCTAATAAGGAAACTGGGATTTAAATAAGGTTATCCTTGGCTGTGTGGAATTGTAAAAATTGTTCACTTTTTTGACTTCATTGTCACTTGGTAGAAATAGCCATTCCGCTGACTGTGATCAGAATGTTGTACTTCTATTCCCCTCAAAAACAGCCCATCCATTTCGCTAAATGATCGCATCAGCTGCGTTGGGGCAAAACCCATTCGAAGTATCCAAGTTGTTTCTGATGCACTATGCACTGCTGACATTATTCAGTTTACCCAGGATCGAATGGATGTCACTTTAATTGATAGACAAAATGAATATTTTATCAACGAAACGCTGCCTGGGTGCCACACTCTAGTATTCTCGATATCTTTAACCATGACTGTTCAACCGTTTGTCATGATTTTCCACAAAATGTACAGAATTAAAAAATGGGTGATTATTCGCAATAAAATATAGAGACTAAATACAAATCCAATTGTGAGTAAAACTGACCTTGAATATTTGATGAATTTCGCTACACTGAAGGATTGCACGTTTCGCCACTTTAATTTCGCGAAACTATGACAAAGGAAGTCTGCATTCAAAGGCAATATTGACGGTCAACGAGATAAACAGCACATTCAAATGATGAATAAACTACTGAAAGTTCGTCTTAGTGTGAAGTATGATGTTCTAACCAGTTGCTTGGCAAAACAAGNGTACAAACACATGAGTAAAGCTTAAACTCAAAAGTACTGGCTTAAGAGAATTCTCATTAATCATACCGTTACAACAAATGGAATTTTCCTGTACATTTTAAAGGGTAAGTCAACACCTTTTACATGTTGAGTTCTTGTACAATTCAGATTTTACGAGTAGAACAACGAAACAACGCGAAGAGACTTCACTTAAGCTTAATTTTTACTGCAAACCAGGCTTCCGGTCGGAAAAGTCCTTCATATTTCTCATTTCAGTCGTACTGGCACAGTGGAGTGGTGTTCGGTATATTGATCTGGACTCTGCGTCCCTAAGTTTTCAGTTTTCACGCACAATCCTCAGCTCATTCAATGAATCATAA